>SCLH01000557.1:355799-404778 GCA_004367855.1 Oikopleura vanhoeffeni | reverse complement strand
AAAATCAATTTTCGAAGTTATTTCACCAGCCTGTAAAAGCTGAACCAGATTCATGAAAGTTTCAGGCATTTCTTCAGCGTAACTCAGCAAGAAAAATCCCTGCATCGCAGCGGATTTCTGGAGTAATTTCACAGGGATCAATGCAGCTTAAGTATTCGAATTGAAATTAAATAAAAACTTAAGGGCCTGTTCTGACTATGTGGGAGAAAACAATTTGAAAATATCAGACAAGATTAGTACAGTTGGTGAGGGAAATAGGCAAAACCGGCTATGGGAAACAGTGAAGGCAATGGGCAACACTTTTGAGCAAAAATCGTTTTATTGAGGGCAATGGGCAACATCCTGCATATGAGGGTAATGGGCAACATTCTTCATTTGAGGGCAATGGGCAACAGTGAGGGAAATGGGCAACACTTTGACCGAAAACTCGTGTATTGCCCATTGCCCCTACCCACTGTACTAAACTTGTTGTAATATTTATACAAATATTTTGGAAATTGAGAAAGAAGATGGTGCTCTTGTTTGAGGTTTATTTTTAAGTTATAAGGTCAAATATCTAAAATACTACAAATTGAAACACTCAATACTTAAGAATAGTGAAATGTTTGAACGAAAATTTAACATATGTTTAGTATACTTAAAAAAATTAAAGATCACTGATTGCTTTACCAATCAGAAACCACTTTCTAAATAAAGTGATATCTTTTCTTAAAGAGCCTAGCTCTCTGTAAGGTTTTCAGAAACGCAAATAATTTTTAAATTTTACTCTTTGTTTTTGTTGTTTGTTTCTTAAAAAATAACTTTAATTGCTGAAAATCCATTTTTTTATATAAAACTGATGATAAGCTTGAGTAAATACAATTTAATCTATAAAAACGGATCAATATGAAATTTAAAGCTCAAAAAAACAAGCTTCGTCATCTTAAATTTGCAAAAATCCTGCACAAAAAACTGTCTGATGCAAGATTTATCAATTTCTAAATCATTTTTACATATTTTGTGATAACAAAAGATAAAAAAGCATTTATTTATACCTTTCGGAGAAACGATCGATTTTCCAGATAAACTTCCTGAATCATAGCTTGAAACAAATCCAATTTGAAGACATTTTCCTCGAACAGCCAAATTATCGATAGTAGTATCCAAAACTTCACCACCGACGGATTCATAAGCAATATTGATACCCCTTAAAAATTAGCATGATATTTTTTTCTTGATATTTGTTGGAAATAATTTTTTGTTTTCTTTTAAATATTCTTGCGCGAACCGTAGTCTTTCTTGATCTCGTGTGTAATCGATTTTTTGGTAGTGTGGTAAATTGCTACAGTTGTAGTTAGAAAATTTTGAGGATTTACTATAGTATTCATATAAGATTTGAGGATTTACTGTAGTATTCATATGAAAAATATCGTAGGCGATCGGGAAAAAAATCCTCGAAATAATGTTGTACCGATATTTTTTGGTCTTTAAGAAAATCAGCCTAAGTTTTATCCGATTTCGACATGGTTAAAAATGTCATAGCAAAGAATTTTTTTTTGGAAAATTTATCTTCACGTTCAAAATTTTTTCTCCTCGTTTAAGGTCATTTTAAATTATCAACACCACTCACTAAATTTCAATTTACCTTTTGGATCAAATTAAAAAAAATTAGAGATTATGACTCATGAGTTATACGAGTCTTAACGACTCTTTAACGACAGTAATTTAAACCGGTAAAATACAAGTGAAGACCAGTAAAAATGTCTGTCTAGATGACCAAAATCATTCGACTCACGGAATGCCACGCCAATATTTAATTTTTGCTGAATTTCGCAGACATTGTTCCTAGGGACCACGGAAATCACCACATTAAGATAAACAAAGACAAAAGTCAGATAATGGATATATTTTGAAAAAATTATAGATGGTTTGAAGATTTTTTTCATAATTTTTTTCCAAAATATTCGCTTACGTTTTAGCATTTTGTCTCAATACTTTGCCCAAATTATCTTCTGAAATATTAATAGGATGAGTTGCTCCGATTGATTTCAAAAATTCAACTTTTTCATTTGTACTGCAAGTGGCAAAAATATTTTCCACTCCACCAGTTTTCATGAGTTGAACAGCAAATTGACCAGTTCCACCGGCAGCAGCGGTTACTAAACCTGTTTTAGGCGCTTTCACACCACCTGAATTACGAATATTATTTTTAGATTTGCATACTTTTTAGCAATAGTTTTTTTATGAGAAAATTTTCATTTCAAAAAAAGATTTCTTTTCTTTAAAATTTAATCTCCTCCCACCCAGAAACGAGAACTTCGCCTCACACTCAAAAACCTATCTGAAGGCACGACTTTGAGCGCTTATGACGGGAAAACTGGAAAATATATCAATTTAATTATTTGTCACTGATTGAGATCAAGGATAGAATTAAGTGAATAACACGTAACATTTGTAAATTTCGAAGTTTTGTGAAAATAGATAATGCGAGAGAAAAGAGAGGTTCACTCACCTTGTATTTCTTGAAAAACCATACATTTTACAATGACATATAACTTATTGATATAAGTTACAAATTTACAAGTGAAACTATAACTATTTATAGCTGGTTTCAGATTTGAAATATGATATCTTAATCGCTTACAAAACAATTATTCATATCGCCGCGCGTCAAAATATATGCAGTAAAATGTAAAAAATAATGCTAATCAGCTGAAAACTCAAAATCAGTACCAACTAATTTCTACATTTGATCTATTTGTCTTTGTCGGCTTTATTTCGGTTAAATTGCCTTTCAATTCCTTCGAGAAATAATTTTTTGAAAAATATTTGCTTTTCATTATTTTGAGTTTTATAAAAATCACTTGTGAAAAAATTATTCTTCGCATAAAGACTGCAAAAAAAATAACCTTATATCAAAAAAAATTTCAAATGCTTTCCTAAAAACTGGCTTCCTCAGAATTTCGATATTATGTATTGTTTTTACACAATTATTTTTTGAGATATTTTGGCGAAAATCCTAAAAAGAAGTAGGAAAAATAACTCTCGAACGGCTCATCATATAAAATTTTTAACAATATTTTTGGAAATAAAATTGCAAACTCTATGACATATTTGAATTGTGGGTCTGTGACGATGTTATTTCTGCGCCGTTTTGGCACCCGAAATTTTTTTTGCCTTCAGATAGTCAAAGAGTTTGATAGCTAAAAAATATCTCAAAACTTTATTGAATTAAAATGCTACTAAGTACGTAACCTTTACAAAACCGGGCTTAAGAACCGTTTAAGGTATCTCCTTAGGGTTCTAATTTGAAAATTAACCAAAATTTTAACATAAAATGTACCGAATGTGTTTTAGCTTTTGGGGTGTTCCCCGAGGAGATTTCACGCTTAACCAATCAGAAGCGCGAACTTGGTTAGTTTATTTAAGGGGCGTTTCAATCTCCCCGGGAAAACCCAAAACTAAAACACATTCGGTATAATTAGTAGGCTTAACTTCGGATGAGTGTTTTGTCTCACAGCGTGACAATAGACCATGAATTCGGACTAATCTTTAGCTCCGACATTCATTCTATTCGATGCTTGCAGCTTTTGGCCTGCTCGTGCAACAACGATTCACCATATATGCATTGTGGATTTAACTACATCCTATATATATTTTAGTATACAGATAATCCACAATATTATAATCTAAATTAATCTCTTAATCTAAGTACTAACCCGACGCTGACGAAACTCTCACTGCGTAGAATTCTGTTTCCGAAGCGCCACAAAGGGTTGATTGGTCAACCTAAATCCTATTGGCTCTTTAATTTAGTGTGTCTTACAACCTACGAATAGTGGCCATAAAAACACTCCACTGATCTCCACGTTGATATCCACCAGCCGTATACGTAGACGCTACGGCGGACCGTTAACGACCGTCTATACATGGAACGGTACGGTACGTTACAACCGAACGTTAGTATACGTACGACGCAATCCACCGGTGACGCAAAGCGTACGGCTGACACAGCTTCTATACATGAACGGTACGGTGACGTACAGACCGTTTATACATGAACGGTACGGTGACGTACAGACCGTTTATACATGAACGGAGCGTATTCATAAAGTACCGTCTATACAAAGGTATTACACTATGAGTAGGGTGCATCACTTCAGCTTGTTACGCAGTGACTATTTGTTCTCAGAAAAATTCTGTCAAAAGCTATCCTGTTGACCTGAAAATAAAAAAAAAATATATCAAGAACACAGTGTTCTGAACATTTGAAGAAATTTTCCAAAAATGGGCCTCGAATTTATCTAAAGTGAGCTCTTTATAATACCAGAGAACAAGAAATTTTATATTTTAGTGCTCAAACTGATAATTTTTTTTGACTTAAAGGGTTGCTCAATGTAATTTTTGAGCATTTTTACCTCCTCAAGGAGGTACTGGTCGCTGTAATTGAATTTTCTTAATGAAAAATAAGCCATACAGGGCTTCGGGAATATTTTGGAGATCATTTAGTTTGTAGCAGAACAAATACAAACTACTTAGAGAGCGTTTACGTCAAATTTCTACTTCAAACTCAAATCTAAATTTGAGGTCATGTGAAAAAATTTCCGAAAAAAATGTGCTTCGATGTTTTCGAAAGTAGGCTCAAAAGAAAGTTACTGAAACACTGATCATAAAGTTGGCTTACTGCATGATGATATTTTAAAGTTTTAGTGGTTAAATTGAAGCAAATTTTATTTTTTAAATTCATTTTGGAAAAAATATTTGGAAGAAAATCGGAAAAACGAGAAAATTTCGAAATTTTTGTTCGATAATGTTGTCAGTAGTACAATTTGTTATCACTTCAAATCAATCTGGAGCATACCACTGATTAATTATAAAACTCCCTTAAGCCAGATATATGATTTGCCAGAATCTGCCAGATATACCCCCCGGGCAAAAGTTTGAAAATTCCTTAAAATTTATCGGAAAACAAAAATATTCGATATTTTCTTGCTGTTATGTGTGATTATAAGAACTTTTAAAGCATAGATAATTAGTTTGGTGCATTTTCATGAAAAACTGACTGCAGAAAACGAAAAAAAATATACCTTTCTGAAATACATCGACTCCGTTATGTTCTAAAGCTAAAGCAGCAGTTAAACCAGAACCCATGAGTGGAATGTACTCTGGATTAGGATCCGGTACAGAAAATCCGTCTTGAATTAATTGATATTCCCCGAAAGCTCCGTTATTCATATAGGCCACGTGATCACCTTCCTTGAACATTGAATGTTCACCAGCAGCTATAACGGTTCCAACTGCTTCAAAACCACATGTGAATGGTAGTTTTTGACTAACTAAGTGTAATGTTTCTACTATTTCTACCTAATACTATTCCAGATGGCGCTCGAGCGATATATTCGGGTGGTTCAAGTGCGATTAAAATAGCGAGGCTTTATATGGATTAGATACTAAAAATGGATTAAAATTAAGTAATTTATAACAAAATTATATAAATTAACAAATTGATATTTTTTTCAAATTATTGAGGACTATTTTTTAAAATAAAATTCACATTTTTTAAATAAAATTCACAGTTTTTATTCAAGTTAAATTAACTTATTTTTTCAATTTTCTGGAATTTGAAACTCAACAGAAAGTTTAAGCGAATATGTTGAAAAAACGTCAACAGTCAGCCAATTTCGAGCCCCACAGTGGGCCCCCACTATTGCTAAATTACTCAGATGCAAATCTTGCGAAAATAATTTTACTGTTAAAAAACCTTGTTTCGAAAATGATTGTAATAAATCGAAAGCTCAACAAAAAATATTAGTTTTACTAAAAAAAAGCATATAATATATCTCAAAAAAGAATGAACATCTTCAAATTTCTTTTATTTATTTTCAAAATTGAAATTTGTATGCTTACTTACTAAGTTTTTTTACTCAATATTACGAATATGTTCAGAAAAGTTTTTATTGATCGATTGATTTCTTAGAATTTGTTAGTTTAATTATAAAATAATTATAAACATGTCAGCAGGAGTACTCCGTTGGTTCCCTTTCACAGTTTTTTCGACACTCTTGACACTCATTTCCTACTGTGAATAGAATCCCGAGTGCTCACCTGCTCTTATTTTTGGAGTAAAAGTTGATTTAAAAATAAAGATCGATTAATCTCGATTATTAATAAAAGTATTATAAATGTAGATTATAAATAACACAACAATAAATCTCGAAATAAATTAAACTACAATTAATTTTCAAAATTAATAAAAGTACAATGAATTATAGAAAATAAATTGTACTTGAAACTCAAAAATACTTGAAACTACAACTCATTTCTAAATAAATGTGAAATTAATTTAAAAATAACTTTTTATATCGAAAATAATTGAATAAAAATAATTTTAAAAACCATTAACATATTTAATATTTATTATCTGCAACGTTTCGCTTACCCATCTACAGGCTACAGTTTTTACAATTCAGAAGTTTTGAAACTGTAAAAATACAGAGTCTAGAGTTTACAAATTTGTGCAGAAATAGTGTGAGCAATTAACATATAATTAGTTTTGAGAATACAAGAAATAACTTATTAATTTTATAAAGAAATACAAATTATTCTTATTATGAATTAATAAATACGACTGATTTAACAAATAAATGAAAACAATGATCTTGAAATAATTATTATTTCAAAAGTCTCTCTTCCGCTATATTGTCCCGCCCAAAATATCGTGGCGAGCGTCCCTAGTGGCGGCCCTACTCGAGCGACCTGGCAAAAACACTACACAATAGTCAGAAACGATTACAGTTAGAAGTGTTTGATAAGCTCCGGCACTGAAATTAATATCACTGGCATTGATTCCACTGCAACATTTTTAACCAGTGCTTCTCCTTTACCAGGCATTTTAATAGCAACTTTTCAAAGGTTTCAGATATATTTTGAAATAATTTCTTGAATAAATTATTCCGAATATAATTTATTAATTCAGAAATTCAAAATTTTCTATTTCTGGAACCTTTAACTTCATCTAATCTAGTAGACCTGAAATTTGTAGAAAGTGAATGAACAAACCATTGACGACCGATTTTTGGTAAACTCATTATGTGTATTTCTCGATAATGAAAAATAGATGTTTTTTTGGAATTTGTCCAATTTTTTTAACATTATTTGTACTCAATATTTGCATAAATATTACTTTGTAATAAATTATATCGTAATTTAATACTTAAAAGCGTTTTGAGGATGCATTTCAATGTTACGAACATAAACACAGTGTATTTCTCTCAATTATCTAATTTTTTTACAATATACTATATATAAAGTATATATTTCTACAAGCTAGAATCTATAGGAGAGAACTAGATTCTAGATTATTTGATAATGTATGTTTTTGAAATGAGATGTAATTATTCTTCACATTGTTTGAAAATTGAACTGTAATATTTACTTGTAGCAAAATTAAATAATAATTTGATTCATCTGTACTTTGTCCTTAAAATAAAATCAACACTTGAGCCCAAAACCGTGTATCATACAAATTTCAAATATTATGATCCAAAGTGCCAACATTTGTTGAGGTCGGGTTTTAAATTACCACAAACCACGTGGTAAACTGGTTCAAAACTGGTAAATTCAAAAAACAAAACAAAAAAGCCTTCATTTTTGATTTAACCGCAAACAACGTGCGCAGAGCCACAAGGTCCGTTTTATTTGCAAATAATTAATGCAGCGCTGAAATTGGCGACAAACCGTTTTTTGTCCTTATTTATTTTAACTAACAATCCACCAACTTTCTAAATTTTAACGACACAAACTTAAAAGTCATACAAACGATACACTGAAGAATACGCTCAATTTTTGTCTCTTAGTTTTTAGAAGCTATTTTAATTCTTACTAGTATAAATTTTATAATCTCGACAAAATCGTAATTTTAAAATTTCTAATCGCGATTAAAATACCTTTTTGGTGACGAATGAGAATAAAAATACTCCTAATCAAGTCATATTTGACCATGTTTTCAAAAAAAAATTCAATAGTAATCTGGAAAATTTCATGTCTGCGTCTTTAAATGCGATCAGTACTCCGTTAATAAATTAAAATTCTAATAAAAAAAATTGAAAATTTCTGTATACTTTTTACTTAGTTTACCTATTTTATAATTGAGAAATNAGGGCCGGGATATTAACAAAAGTGTGAATAAGGGATATTTGACCATGTTTTCAAAAAAAAATTCAATAGTAATCTGGAAAATTTCATGTCTGCGTCTTTAAATGCGATCAGTACTCCGTTTATAAATTAAAATTCTAATCAAAAAAATTGAAAATTTCTGTATACTTTTTACTTAGTTTACCTATTTTATAATTGAGAAATGAAAAATAAACTGTTGTAAAACATTTTACCACAGACCAAAATGATATTATGCTTACATCAACATTTTCTTTTAAATGTTTTGCGATGCCTTCTGTTTACATTTCAAATTTTTTTGTTCCCGAAAAATAATACGATTTTGTAAGAGGTACGTAATTTCTCGGTCAGTGACCACAATAATCAACTGTGCAACTTTTGCTGGCTTTAAACCCAGGGTTAAGAAAGTACTAATAAAGTCAGGTTCAAGATGAACACACAATTAAAAGCAAGGTTAGGTTAACTCGTGTTCTGAGTACACTGAGCCAAACTGCGCATAATTACCGACGTTTGATTTTTCTTATTTGATACTAATCAACTCAGTTGTTTTTTACTTTAATATTGTAGACGTAATGGCGTTTGAAAAAAGTTCGAATTAACTTCAAAAAATTAACGTAAAAAATCACTATTAATTTTTCCTGACAAAAAATCAAAAGTGAGGCTTTTTCAAAACCAACTTTTCCACAGAAATATTTTTCGAGAATAGTTTTCTGACAAAACGCAATAATTGACAAATTGTTTACACACAAAATATTTTTTCACTTTTTTTCAAACTAACTTCAAAATTTTCAGCCGAAAAATCATTCAGTTAAAGAAAGTTGCTCCCAGAGGGTTGATAAGGTGCCTTTCAGGAAACAAAAACAGATTCGTGGTCAGCCGATGAAGATTAGTTCACTCACGATGTCACATAGTTTTTTAAAGAATAATACCACGCCTTACAAGTCTTGAGAACTAACAAAAAACTCGATTTGGCCAGACCAAGCAGGTTTAAAGACATAACTGAATATTTGCTTTCTATAAAGTTAGTATAAAAGCGATCATATGAAATAGAAAAATTCATTAGAAAATATTAATCGTCGAAAAAAGAGTTTTGAGTTATTTTTAAAAATTCAGTATTTTTGTTGTTTTATTCTGTTTTGTTGAAATATAAAAATGATCAAGGTAAATGAATGAGAGCTTTGCGCAAATTTAATGGCATTAAAAGCAGGGCAGAAAAAAATCCAAAACATAATTTTTTCAAGTTAAATTTAAAAATATCTTGGTAGCCCACATGGCCTGGAGTTTCTCGCCTAATAAAATCTGAGATAAACCACCAAGGTATTTTTGTGTTTCTATTTACAGCAATTGAAGCCTCTTAAAGACAGCTCTTGTGAGAAACTTGGTTGTCAAAGATTTTTTTTATAAAAAACCGAAGCTTTTTCGAAAAATCATGCACGTTGTTTGTTCGGTCTAAAAAAATATTTATTCATTTTTGATGGCTTAAAATCGCGATTTTTAGAGAAACACATGCATTTTCTAGAAAAACTTCGTGTAAATGGGTTTTGGGCCATGTTCATTCTGTGAGCTATGGATTATTGAAACTCATACTGTATATTTTATCTAAAAACCACATTATATCCCCTATTCACACTTTTGTTAATATCCCGGCCCTGATTAGGAAACGTAGTGTGTTTTTAAGTAGTAGGGCCGGGATATTAACAAAAGTGTGAATAAGGGATATATATTATCGTAATAAAATTTGATTAAAAGCAGTGGTCAGATTCTTTCGCAAAATTTTAATTTTTTAATGAATTTTGAGTGGAGCTACAATTTGGTTATAAGCTACTTTTTGGTACTGCAGCCGTTTTGCGTTTTTGAAGGTATCAAAGTTTGAGTGTTATTTGATTTGCATGGCAGAAACAAGCTCAGCAAATGCATTCCGTGGATGATATCTTTATTCTGATCAAAGCGCTTCTCAATACTACTTTTTTCAAAAATTCAAAATTGAGTTTTTAAGCCGACCCAACTTTTAATTTTGAAATCGGCCATCAGTGTTTTATATGCGTTCAGAATGCCTACGCTATCTTTAGCCGTGTTCCAGGCCATAAAACATGTTTACTTCCGGTTCTCCAGTCGATAGTATTACTCTTGCTGAAAAAGTGTAATTTTAGACATGATGAAACTTTATGAAAATTTTTTTAATTTTTTATCGCGTTCGACACCCCTGGTTAATTTAACTTAAAACACTCAGGTGCAGGTACGTTATAGAACAACGCGTGCGAATGGGGGTTTAGTAAATTTGAACTAAATGGGCACGATCCAAGGCAACAAGGAACTTAACTTTTATTGTCACGTGATAAGCAGAAAATTGCAAAAAAAATCAAAGAGCGCAAATGGTTATTTTTCAAAATTACGCTTTATGTAATTGATAAACTTGTGAAACCAGGGATCGGCAGTACTATACCAACTGATTCAAATTATGTGAACTTGATCAGATAGAATAAGCTCAATTAAATAAGATCGGATTGCATTTCGGATTAATTGTCAGAAATTTCGATCCGATCCTACCATGCAAAATTTAAATCGTCTCGCGTTTGAACCGATTAAATTTGCTCTTTATGTTTGGTCTGTCAATTGATGTGACTATAGTTATCTCAGCGTTGTGGAAAGTATTATTCAAAACCGTATTTTTCATCCTTACCCATTCTACCTTGAAATTGGCCAAAAAACTTATGCAAGACCAATCCCGTTCACAAGTCTGATAAAGAAAAATCAGACATCCCATTTTAAATATTCAGCGGGTTTACTTCATCATTTGGTATTTTTTATGCTACCACGAGAACAAATTATATGTATAAGATGCGCAACGGTCAAAATTCTAAGTTTTAAACATGTAAAAAACGTACATAAACTGTAAACAAATCTGGACCAAAAGTCAAAAGAAATTTTTATCAACAGTTTTAGTTTAGTCTGTAGGCCTCCCGCTGCGCACTCTAGATATTCCTTTATTGCCCTCTTCCAAAGATTTGGTCCCTCAAAAACACGGGGTGAGAAAACGATAAGTCATTTGAAAACAAGTCATCCGATTTAAATTTAAAATAGCTCAAACCGAGCACAATTATCAAATGAATATAATCATTAAAAAAATTTTTTAATATGACCAATGTTTTTATTTTTTTCTAAGATTACTAAAATTGTTTAATTATCAGTTTTTGTTAAAAAATAGAAACATAGGTCTAAGAAAAAATAAAAACAACGGTCTGATTCGGATCAATTATTATTTTGTATTATTCACTACATGTTTGTGCACAGTTTGAGTTATCTAAGAACCTTATCGGCTGAGTCGTTTTTGAAAACCGCGTTGTTTTCTCTCCCCGTGTTTTTGAGGGACCAAATCTTTGGGAAAGGGAACTAAAGGGATATGTGAAATATCTCAATTCAGTTTTTTAAGTATTAATTCAGACATCAAATCGTCGATTTCTCGTCCTCCTGGTTTTTTTCATGTGCAGTTTTGTGAACGGTTTTCATTATCTGAGTTTTGTGGTGGAGCCAACTATTTACATGGAATATTTTGGGATCTCAATCGGAACAATTTCATGGACTACAGAAATGAGCATGCTCGGAATGACGGTTTTCATGTTTCCGGTTACTTCACTTGTGAAAAAGATCAATATGAGAGAAATAACATTAAGTTTGTGCTTAGCCACAATGATAACTTCTATTTTCAAGGAAAATGTTATAAATAACCAAAACAAATAAAAAATAAATATACAGTATGTGTTTTTTTTACTTGTGAATTGAAAATTGTCATATAAGTAATTACGGACAATAAAATGGTAACTAGGTAGATTATATTTTCAAACCCTTGACATCGGCTAAATAAAATCCACCCAGTTACCATTTTTAACTGGCAGTAATTACCTAAATGACAATTTTCATTTTGCAAGTAAAAAAAACACAAACTGTATAAATAAAATTTTTTTATGATCAGCTCACTTTATGTTTTATTATTGCGGGATGAGTTTGATAATGAACGTTTAACTTATTTTTTCTTCCTTAAATTTTCCTGTATGATATTCTCATTATATCAAAATGAATTTTAGTAAAATTAATGTAGTTGGCTTTTTTGGTTGAATTTTAAAGAAATGACAGTATTTGACTGAAAAAGCGCGTAGGTGAGAATAATCAACCTTGATTTTTATCATGTTTTGTGAATTGATTTGTTAATAAGAATGTGTACTGGTTTTACTCATTTTCACACCTACGCTCGTGCGCGAAAAAGAACATAAATAACACACTTTATTTCTTCAATTAACCAGTTGAATAGACCGGTCACAAACGTTTTATTTATCACAGCTTTTGGTATACAATTTTTTCACTTTTGCATCAAAACTGGTATATCCCTTTATCACTTTTTGGTTAAAATGCGTAGCCACAACGTTAAAATCACACGTTAAAAGGAGTAGTGGCTACGCATTCTAACCAAAAAGTGATAAAGGGATATTTGAACCTGATATTTGATTTTTCACAACCTAGGGGTTTTGGACCAATTAGTAGTAGTATAATGAAAAGTGGCCAATAAATAAATAAAAAACATTCAAAAACTTTTTGATCTTTATTTTTCGGAAATACCTCATTTCAAACATTTAAAAAGTGCTTCTGCCAACCAAGTATGATTGTCATGTCATTTGCTGGAAATATTTTCAAATTTTATTCTGATATTATTGTGACAACTACTGCCGGCCTAGTTTCAAGCAAATGGTTTCCAACAGACGAAGTGACAGTAGCATCTGCAGGAAAGAGTTCAAATTAAATAGAGTTGGTTCTAGAAAATTCTGATTTCATTTTTTAGAGAACATTCACTGTATACATTTTCGTTAACCTTATTTTTGGTCTAATGTTCTATCAAACTTTTTGTTTGCTATACAAAATGCAGTGGAAATTTATTAAGAGGGTCGGATATGTCAATTGTTGTGATTGCCCGGTATTTTTTCACCACTTTTGAATGGTTTATAACTTGTGATTATTATGCTCAAACGTAAAAATAGATGAAAAATATTGTTCTGTGTACACTGTTCATAATTTTGAAATATCTTAAATGCTTTTCAAATTCGTAACGAACTCGTAAATCATTTTACAAAAACGATTATGAAAACGCACAATCTCTCTCCAGCAGCAAAAACTCGAGCTGATATTATCAAAATTGATTGAAACTTTTCAAATAACACAGCCACAAAATTGCCTACTATCTAAACGACAAGGAATAATCAGTTCACGTTTAGGTCATTAGCAAAAAGCAAAAAAACTGAATTTCGTAAAGCTTCAAAAAACTCTCTTATTTTATATTGAAAATATTTTTGATTTTAACGAAAAGATAAAGCGCATAAAATGGCTACAAATGTTGGTATGGCATTTATGTCACTTTGCGTTCATCTCGTTTGATCACAAATACCGCGCGCGATGATTCATTAAAAAACTGGCGTGTTAATTAAATAATTTTATGTTAAAATAAAATTATCGGCTTATGTTTATGGAATAAGTTACAAACCAGTTTGAATAAAAATTTAAAAGGAGGGAAAAATGGGAGTTTTGTAATAATTTTATGTTTAAATATAGGATAAATCCAAAAAGTCGAATAATATTTTCAAATTTGAAAAAATGGGCAGAAATTTCGTCGACTAAAATAAATACTTCGATTTTTTCTTTAAATTTGAACTGTAAAAAGTGGCGTCTTCTTCATATATGTTTGGTAGTGCTGCTTCATATTTGATTACTCCTCAAGTGATTCGTGGTCCAGTTAAAACTTATCACTCTTATAATTTTCCAGCAGACTGGGCAAATAAGACATTGAATGTCAGGTTAGTTCAATGTCGAATACTGATTTTTAATAACATTTTTTCGGAATATTTGTTACTGAGAATTTGTTTTTTGTTAAAGTTGGATTGAAACAAAAATTTGGTTTCCGTTAAACTTTTTGATTTACGTATTTGTCTTGGTAAAAATTAACAGTATGTTTTATATTATTTTGTACTTTCTCTGTTAGCAGTCATTGAGACTCCAGCCAATGAAATGGTTCGTTTTAACTTATGTTTTTCAAATTATGGCTAATCCCTGGCCTATAACCGCACTCGTTTTTCGGGAGTATCAATGACCGCAAAGTAAAAAAATATTCTGACAATTTCAAAAAATTTCTAAAACAATTTGCAAGATTTAGAGCTTAGTTAAGGATTTTTGCTTTTAAAGGCGTAGATTGTAAAATTGATTATGAGAGTTTGTTTTTATTTGCAGCTATATCGATCACGCGTGACGCGACTTCTTGGTCGTTATTTGCTAGATTTTTGGCCAAAACTTTTAAATAATTCGGCTTTTGAGAACAACTCATCTGATTACATTCTTAGATAGCTCAAACTGAGCACATATATCTTGTTAATAATAACAAAAAATGGTCTATCGGACCAATTTATCTTATCTTTTTTTTTCTGAGATTTCTGAAATTTTTTTATTTATTAGTTTTTCTGAAAAAAATTGGAAGCGATGGTCAGATTTTCACCAATTATTGTATTTTATTATTAAACAATTATTTAACAAAATATTTGAGCTCAGTCTGAGCTATCTAAGAATGTAATCAGATGAGGTGTTTTCATAAGCCTAATTATTTAAAAAATTTGGCAAAAAATCTAGCAAATAACGACCAGGAAGTCGCGTAATCGATATATAAAGAAACTTTTGATATGAAAAAAATCTGTGCTAATTATTAATCAGATAAATTTGCCTGTTAGACAAATAGCTTTAAAATTAAAAGTCCTCGCCCGATAGTCCTCACCCATAGGCTATGGGCCATAGCGGACACAGGTTTCGATGAAACCCTGCCTTAGCGGTTATGTCTAACTTTATCAAAATTGTGATTTTCCCAGATAATGCGAAAACAAAAAGTGAAATTGACTTGGGAAAACCCAAAAAAGGGATTTTGTTACTGAGATATTAAAAATATTGATTTTCAGTGGCAAATTGCAGAAATAGTATAAATTATTTTACGAAAACGGATGGATTTATTATTTAAAATTAAATTTAAAAATTTGTTTATAAATTCTAATTTCGCGACGACCACCCCCCCCTTAACTGACAATTGTTCAGCCATGAAGCTTTACAAGAAGTTGGCCAACAAATTGAAATGACTCAAACTGCTATTGCAATTGTGTCAATTTTGACTTTTACTATTGGTTACATCGGTGTGCCTCTGCAAGCAAAATATCCCCCGTCTCTCACCGAATTCTTAAACCGAAAACTGGCATCTGAGCAAACTCACGTCGAAATTATCTCCTGGAAAGCTGAATTTTGGAGCACTATTAATAACCTTAAACTTTTGTCAAAAAACTTAAGTTTTGTCATGATCACCCTGAGCTGTGGATGTTCTTTTGGCGTTTATTCAATAGTGTTGACACTTTCAAATCAAATGATAAAATCGGTCGCTGAAGAAGACGTTGATTTGAATTGGTTGAACAAATTAGTCATGAATTTGGAGTTTTGTACATTGTCAATTGGCTCCGTGGCCTCGGTTTTTATAGCGATGATTGTTGATAAATTCAAAAATTTCAAAATGATAACAATTTTGGTCATGGGAACTTATTGCGCTTCTTATGACCGGATTTTTAGATTATTAACAATTTGAAAAAATATTGTATAACCTCAAATTTGTAAAAAATTTTTTTTAAAAAAGCTTGTTTATTTGTTGACTTATTCTTATAATTTGTTATGACGTAGCTGGTATATCGAGTTCAAAATTTTGATTTTCACTGCTCGCAGATAAATCAAAAGTACTTTTATTTTTTTTTTAAATAATTCTGTATTTGGCAAAATTAACCACTTTATATTTCGGCTACAGTCAACTCAGGTATATTAGTGAGATAATCTACGCAATTTTCGTCTGCGGGATTTTATTACCTGAATCTGCCCAAAAACTTGATTTATCACTAATCTTTCAAATTCAAAAAATTAAATTAACACATTCAAAAAGTTACAATACAATTTGGTTAACTAAGCATAGGAATAATTACCGAAATTTATGCAAAAAATGTTTGTTTAAAAAAATCAATAAAATGCGGAAAGAAAAATAACTCAAAATTTTTTTATCAAAGGAATGATTTTTCTGCAAAAACCGGGTTTTCCATCAATAATACGCTTGCTATAAATTTATAATAATTTATAATCCCGACAAAGATCATATTTACTTTAACACTTCACCTCCAAATAACTTGGCTGATTTATGTTCTCCTTATTTTGACAATTTCATGCAATATCACTTTATTGAATTTATTTATTCAATTTGGTATCGAACTGACGTATCCTTTTCCAGTTATGCTTATGTCCGCTGTTTTGGTTTTTTCCTACTCAATTTTTTCGTTTATAGCTGTTCAGTTACGGTCAAAAATATTTTTTACCCTTTTTTTTTTAAAATAAACAATTTGAAATTTAATTTTGAAAAATCCATATATCGGAAAGCAAAAAAATAAAAGAATCGGTTACGTTTTCCGAGCGATTGTAAATTTTCCCTTAAAAAATTGAAAAATGTTCAAAAAATTTTCGAGGGCGTTTTTCGAGGCCGTTTATTAAACATAAATTCATATTTATTTTCAAAAATTGACAATTTTCTGGCAGAATTTGTTGTTGAATTCTGGAAACCAATAAAAATATTTTTTTCTATAAAATTTCGTATTTGCATTACAAAATTTTCTTGTAGTTTTTTGTTTGTTTCTTCGCTTTCAAGCATCGAATCTTTAAAATTTTCATGAAACATTTTTTTCGTATTTTCGAATAAAAATCTAGAATTTACTGACAAAAAAAAGTCTCGCACAACTTTTGATATCATACTTTAACTCCAAGGATTCTGATGCCGGAACAGTTTACGCAAATATTATGTGCTGTTTCATGCTTTTATTCGCAACTTTTGTCTTATTTTTTACAAAGGAAGATTATCGCAGAGACGCAATTAATTCAGCTCCTGAAAATATCGTCATAAAAGAATCGGAAATAAATTGTATAACCGTGTGATAAATAATCGAATAAAAATTATCAAAAACTGCTCTTGACCAATCTAGAATTCTGTTCACCATTTATTTTTCTGGGAAGATTCCCTCAATTGTTGTATTCTGCTTATTCTGACTCGATACAATAAATATTCAATTAAAATAATTTATTAAAGTTTCCTGACCAGGGATCGGATTTTATTTTTGATCCGATTCAATATATTCATAATGTTGGTCATAGCAGGGGTCGGCACAATTGGATCGGAATCGGATCGGTGGATCACAATCCGATCCATTATTTTGTTTGGTCATCCGATCCGATCCCGAACCGATCCAATTTTTTCAAAAGTCGACCGATCCGATCCAGATCCGATCCATTTTTCAGATGTGCCGACCCCTTGGTCATAGTTCATCCGACATGGTTAAAATTAAGGGGGTCAGTCGATTCCCATATTAAAAAATATAAATCTTGAAAAAATATTTTCAAATTCAGCTCAAGTGTTCTACTTTTATCCAGAAATTATTATTTATACAACTTTATACAACAAATTATTACTTATACAAGTGTTTTGTCAAAAATGTGAACGATTAACAGCAGGGAAAGGCACCAAGCTAAAATATCTGCTCGGAAAAAACCGAGCGGGTCCGATCAAACCGATCAGATCGGTTCTTTTCCGATCCGATCACATTTTTTGCCGCTCGGTCTTTTTCCGATCCGATCAGCAATTTTTGAAATGTGCTTTCGATCCAATCCGATCACATTTTTTGTCCGAAATCTGATCGGATATGTGATCGGATCGGATGATTTTTTACTCCCGAGAAGCTTAAAAGCCAAACTTAAGTTTTGCGAGTATTTTTTCGTACTTCATTTGGAGTCAGGTAACCCAAAAACGATTTCAAACCGAAAATAAAAATGATTCAGTCGCGCTCGTTGTCAGAAAATGATTTGACAAAACCGGTAGTTCGAGCATTGAATTTCATTGATTTAATTCATTATATAATCATATCGATTATTGATGCCCGGGTAACATAATATCTTATTTGCCTGTTAAAGAATAGGGAAATAAGATGTTTATGTCCCCGGGCATCATAATGGATTATAGTAACTTATTTCAAATTAATACGTTAAAAAATGAGGGTTTCTGTTTTTCTTGCAAAAACAAAATTCTTATTCAAGGGGTTTGTGGGTGTAAAGAATGCATGAGGATGGACAAAAAGTTATATATTTTTCAGAACCCGTCAATAACATAATTTATTTTTAAAAGTGATGAAATAATACGTGGTAGTATGAATGAGATGTATGATTGGTTCAAAGAGAATGGTTTCGCAGAGCGTGGGATTCGTCTCTTCTCTGCAAACGCTCGAAACTTTACCCTCTGCTTGGGATTATAAACAATAAATCCTTTGTTTGACGCTTAAAACATACAGAGATAATTTTTCGACGAGCTTCTGGGAAAATATGACAATATTTTGTAGTTTATACATTTTCTGGTTTATTCAATTTTAAAACAAAATTGACCAGCTTATTCAGATTTCAAGGAGAAGTTCTGAATTTCATTTTTTACCGTTCTAAAATCAAAGGAGATTTTTGTTTAATTTTTCTTTTATGGTAATTATTTGAAGCGTCGTACTTTATCGAAAACATCTTGTTTTATCCAATTTAAAGCAAAATTGATTGAGATTTTACAATTGTTTTTGTGAATTGAGAACATATTTTACCAGTTTTTCGATGCCGCACCGGTGAGCCATCCTTCACCTAGAATTAAAATTCTACTTGCAGTTGACAGAGAAGGTTTTAGTTCCCGTATTTTTTTTCTCCATTTATTTCTTATTCTGCCCGTTATCGACCCTTCCAGTACCAGCTGGAGGAGAGGCTATTTTCCCCGGAGCAATTCCAACATTCTACACCCACAACCCCCTTAAATAAAAAATATGAAATGATCAATATGAAATGATAATTTAACAACAAAAGAAATTTGAAAAAATGAAAATTAATAATTTTGAGAAATTTGAAAAAATGATAATTAAATACTTTTTTTTAATGTTCTTTTTGATCAAATTCAAAACAAATCAGAATTATAATTTATCATGAAAAATTCGAAATTTGAAATTTTTTTTTGAAATTGAGTCAAAAGTTATGGAATTTGATTGTTTATTTCACAGCAGATTTGAATTGAATCAGCCGGACAAAAACATTAAAAAGATTGGTATCTTTATCAAGGTCAAAATTTGCAAAATTGAACGGAAAAATAAAAATTTTACAAAAAATTCTAAAGGTGATAGTGTATCTAAGTTTTCTCTATTGAATTTTCACGGTCGTTTCTCAAAAAAATAAACAAAGGTTGTTTTTTTATAAGTGTTTTTTTTAACTCATAGACTATGAGTCATAGTAAATATGCTTTCGATTTATTACAATCATTTTCAAATCATAATTTTTTCGTACTGAGAATATTTTCGCACATTGAGTCGATATTCTCAGTACGAAAAAATTATGATTTGAAAAGGATTGAAATAAATCGAATGCTTATCAACTATAACTCTCTTTAAAAAATTGCACATATCGAAAACGATGCCTATGTGTCGAATTTGATCATGACGTCACAAGAAGAGAAAGTGACCTGCAAAAATCTAAACAATCGACAATGATAATAAAAAATTTTTATTCGTAACTTAAGGTCCAGTTGGATTTCTTAATTCTTCAGCTAAAGCCATGAATGAATTTATAACTTCTTCTGCGGTTTCTATGATTTCTTTCGCTGGAAGTAAAAATCCAAACTTTCCAGTATCTCGGAGCTCAAAAACCCAGGCCAAATTGACTCCTTAAAACTCTTCATTATTAATTTAACAATTTGAAAAATAATCACGCAAGAGCCATCACGCTGATAAAAAGTGCTTAAAAACAGAAGTGTTGAGAAGCAGGTCGTTATTTTTTAATTTAACTATGCAAAACAATATTAAACCTGAACAAAAATTTATTTTTCGTGACGCAACAAAATTGTTTTTAAGAAATTTCTGCAAATCTCAGACTCTGAGATTCTCAGATGACTCATTTGAGGATAAAACTGCTGTTTGATGCTCAGAATTATGCTCCGTGGGTGTAAATTTACCCTATAGTCGCACAAAATGTAAGTAGACAGTTATAGTATGGCAGAATTCCCTGAGAATTTTTTCCGAAATATTTTGCCTCAGAATATTTCTACTCACTGAGTGGTTGAAATTTAGTCTAACATATTTTCTGTATTTCGTAAAAGTTTTGGAGATTTTTTCGAGTAACATTCATAATTCTTATAAAAGGCTTATAAAGGAGGAAAATTGTACTTTTAACATTTATTTGAAGGTTTTTGGGCTGCCCAAATTGGGCAGACAAGATTCTTGTTTGATGTAAAAAAAATAAAAATTTTATTCAAAAATTAATGAATAACAGAAAATTTACCGTTTTGTTCAAAGCGGTAGTTCTGGTTATTTTTGATAATTTGTCAGTTTGCTCACTAGTAGTGAGTCACTAGTAGTGAGTCACTACCTATGCCCTAACATTTGAGTATTGTACGACTTTTAGTTGGCTCAAGGCCTTATTTTGAGAGTTGTTTAAATTTTCTTTAAAAAAATGAAATCTTCAAACCTAATCCGTTAACTTGATCATATGCATAGTCTTCAGTAGTTCCTCCAGCAGCATATCCTACAACATCTCTAGATTGTCCGATTTCATAAGTTTTTCCATGAGTCGCGAAAATATTTTCACCCATTTTTTCTGTGACACTCATGAGATAATCCAGAGTTGGTGGTTCGTCAGGAATAGTATCACGCCCACTTGCCCACGGAGGCATCAAAAGCTGACTTAATGTTATTGAGAATAGGCAATTTTATAAGTGACAAAATGTATTCAATTTAAATCATAATAACTAAAAAATAAATTTTAATTATAGAAATTTTAGCATAAAAAGTATGTTATTATTATACTAAAAAACAGAAACTAGCGTCCAGATGTAGTAAACGAAGATGTTATTGGACGTCATAATCAGGAGTGCTTAGGATATATCCCGTATCAAAATTTTGTGAATATCCCGGGCCCTTATAGGAAACGTTAGTGTATTTTAAGTAGTAGGCCGGGATATTCACAAAAGTGGTGAATAGGGGATGATCTTAAAAAAGGATCCCTAGGCTTCTACTTTCGCGTTTGAACTTAATTTTTTAGCTCTTATTGGTCAACGTAGTAATATCCGATGCTCTTCGAAAATTTCCGAAAAACACTGATGAGAAAGTTGACGAACGTCAAGATGATATTTTGAAGTTTGAGTGGTCAAATTTAAGCAGAAGTAATTTTTTAACTTCATTTAAAAAAAATCGACAAAATGCAAAAAATTTCGAATTTTTTTTTGATGATTGAGTTTGTAGTACACTAAATTATCACTTAAAGATCGTGGAGATTTAAAAATTTTCTTACGGTCTTGAGAAAGAAAAATTAAATTTTATATTTTTTTTAAGTCGAGCTTTTTCGTAACATAACTGTAGCAGTGTACGCTTATTTGTGTCCCAATCTCGACACCACCTTGAGCTTCGATAAATTTGAACCATTTCTCCCAGGCTTGAGTTTCTGGTTGGTTCAGAGGAGCTGAAAAAAATTTTCAAGAATTAAAAAAAAAAAATTATTACGTCGAAAAATAAAACTTTTTTGACAAATTCGAAATAATTTTCTTAAAAAATGTTTCCTTCGCCACCATAAGTAATCATACAGGGTTTATCAGTGCCCATTCCAGTGTGCCAGCCAATCGGGAAATTTCGGTTCAAGTCAACGCCTATGCAATTTCTATCGGACTCGATTACGGCTCTATTTTTTCTCCACATTCTATCAGCAATCTATAAAAGGGTGTCGAATGAGAGTTTTAAAAAAATTCTAGAAAGATAAATAAATGAAAAATTTCAGTTTTATCATAATCAAGGTCCCCAGCAGGGTGTCCAATATCAAACATATGATTGTCGGAAACGGTCTCTTGATAACTATCCTGGAAAGTTTATTGCCATAATTGAACCCATTTTTGTTATTGAGATACATTGAAGACAAATTTGATCCCCTAGGGGGTGTCAAATATCAGAAAAATCATTGTCGGGAAATTTTCTTGAGGCACTATACTGGAGAGTATATTGCGATTTAACTCCAATATTTTCTTTAAGGATTCGAAGAATGAAACTTGATCCCCAAGGTGGTGTCAAATATCACTAAATATTATTGTCAAAAATGTTTTTCTAAAACTAGCCCAGGAAAAATATTTCCAAAATTTTAGTTGAGTACACGATACAAAAGTTTTTTGTCGATGTATTCTATGGCAAACACCCTAATCTGTGTCCAATGAAACCCATCGGGATTTGCATAAGGAATAATATACCAGTTGATATCAAGTAAGGCAGNNNNTGCGACTTTTTCACCACTAGCGGCAGCAAGCACAGAATGAATAAAATATCGACAAGAAGCTGGAGCTATCCATTCGCGAGCATGAAATCCACACTCTAAATTTATTTTGATAAAAATGTGACGGATTATAAAGTTTTTAAAGTATATTTAAAAATAAACTTAAAATAAGTATATCAGTTCCAGGTGTACCAGACTGGTACAACCATTGAGGAACTAAGATTCCATTGAATATATCCGATCCCGACACTCCTAAGACCCCTCCTAGCCACTCATGAGGCCGCTTTTCAGCCTGCACATCCTAGGTTCACCAAAAGTTGTCAAAGGGATATACAGTATATCATATACTGTATAAAGAAATAATATATTAATATACAGTATGGAACATGCTAGCCTAAAAAATATTTTATTTACGATGTTTGAAATCTCGACGTTCATTGTTTAATATGATTAACTTTGATATGACTGTGAAATTTCTCTTTTGAGCCATATTAACCAATGAGCGAGATTTAGAATATTGTTAATAAAACATTTCTTATGGTCGAATGTTCTATCCTTTCACCAACGAAATTCCATCTCAAAGACGTTTACTATCTCTATAGCGCGTGGTCGAATCCCACTAATGTTGTATTATTGATTGTTTTGAGTATGATTATAGGCAAGGATGCTTGATATTGGGACCGCTAAATTTGATCGGTGTATTCGAACTCGCGCTATAGTCTATAGATAGCGTTCCCACCATTAATTTCGACTTATAGAAATAATGGGTGGATTGTTCCGAAACTACTTGGGGGTGATTAATATATTGCAAAGTGGAACAAAAATATTGAAAATTTTTTTAAGTAGTCACGTGATCAAAATAAAGCGATTTTTCGTTTTTTCAGTATTTAATTAATATATATAACAGATGCCAAATCGGTAGTTTTTGGGTGAACGTCACTTATGAATGAAATTAACACACTTTTCAGAAAAAAATTAAAAAATAAGTTATGATTTTTTGGCTCCCAAACCTCGATTTTTCGAGAAAAAAAACGTAAAAGTGAGAAAAAAGAGATGCTCATTTCATCCGACAGAAATTATGTTATCATCAAATTAACCGCCTTATAAAACTCAGTTAGTACCAGTTTTTTTTTGATTTTTTTTCGCTACCAAATTTTGGAAATAAAAAAAACAAATCCCAATTTTTAAAAAGAAATATTTTCGCGCGCGGCACCTGAATTTGGCTTGATTGCCATCTACCGTGGTTGATATCTATAAAGTAAAATATAACTTTTCTTTGGTCTTCTTTGGACGAGTTAAGGACTCAAAAAACCGGTCTTTTTGGTGAAAATGCATTTTTAAGAATTAACTATTCATTTTTCTCGAGAAAGATTGATTTTTTTGAGAACAAAAAAATTCTCAACACGAACCGCGCAATAATAATTGGCACCAAACTGGTTAATCTGAAAAGTTTTAACCTACGTGGTCGGTTTTGACCCAAATCGAATGGTGGGAAAACGGTGACCTAATAGAGATAGTAATTTGTTTTTTGAGATGGAGTTCCATTAATAAAAGGACATTGTGTTTTCTTTCACAAAATGTTGTGATTTTTTATTAATTGACCCTTGCAAGCTTTGAACCCTTCACTTTTCCAAAGCGCTGATCGTTGAAACTACACATGTGATAAATCTGTTCTTTTATTTTTTAAAGCAAAGATCGTGGAATATATTTTTTGTAAATCCGTCTTGCGTCTTTTTTTAGTTTTCGAAAATTATTGGAACCGCACTGTGATTTGACAATACAAATAATTAATCATAAACCTATTTTTTGTGTACTTAATTCCGAATGTTGAATTCAGAATAAAACATACAATAAGGGACCTGAAAAACAGGGGGGCAATATCTCCGAAAAATATCGCTTTCGGCGATATGGAAACAAAAATAATTTTTTTGTTCAAAAAGTAAAAAACGCGTAGGCGGTGTAAATGACGTCATATGTCAAAGATTTTTTTGATTTTATAAGTAGTTTTTTAACAATAGGTTCGAATAAATTAAATTAACAAAATGCATAGAATTTAAAACTTTACCAAACGCAATCAAATTAAACTAGAAAGCACTAGATTTAGGAAAGTCAATCTTGAAAATGTCGTCATTCGAAAGTAATTTGAGATGAAAATCTCAAAAAATTTTGGCGATATTGGGCACTTTCGGCGACTTGTAAACAGGAATTATTTAAGCTAAAAATCGTGATATTGCGTAGGTTGAATTTAACGATTTCAGCTAATTTGGCGATCATATCATTCTGAAACTCATCTGTACTAGATTTTGTTCTCATAAAAAGCTATTAATGAAAAATACGCATAAAATTATGCGTAAAACTCCTTAAAACCAACGACCTATATAAATCAAATAAAAGACGCAAGACTAATCATCGAAGTTATAGGTTTCGTGCCATAATTTTCATATTTATGCCAGTTATATTATAAATTATATATGATCAGTTGGCGTGGTGGTGACTCGGCTCGATCATTATCTCGTCACCTGGGTTCGATTCCTGGAGTTTTCAAACTTTTTCTATGGTAGATCCTCCCAACAAAAATAAAATATTACACGTTTTACGACCAAAGTATAAACTCCGAAAATTCACTGTTATTATTTTGTTTCTTGTTAATTTACCGATAAATACTTTTTGTTTTGAATCGTCATGTTTTTTGCTCCCCATGTGTAGCCCCCACATGCTGCGACCTTGTTCAGTGACCCCGATTTCAGTAAGTTCTGTGAAATCTGGATACGCTGCAGCGGTTTCTTGTAGCCATAATTCAGCACCTTCGTACGATAAATATTGATCATAAGGCTTTTCGAATCTCAAAATAATTTCATTTGAATGAGGTCAGATTTTATTCTCAATTTTATAGAACTAATCGGATTTTGTTAGTTACCTAAGACGTTGTGCGTAGAAAAACTTTCGATCTGACTTAACTGTAAAAATTTTCAAACTATTTCCGAAAATTATCAACAAATTTCACAAACAATTACTTTTTAATGATTGTGTGAAGTTTAACAATACTTGAAAACTGAAAGTTGAATATTCTGAAATAATCATTATTTCGCAAAATACTGGAACTATACAATGTATAGTATACATTATGCCGCATAATTTATAATTTATGCGGCATGTGTATGCCTAGCGTGTCCACCATTAGAATCGACATCAAAAAGTAAGATGGATTGATCTGAAACTTCTTGAGGGCAAATATTATATCAAATTGGAAATAAAATAAAAAAAAGGTGGTCACGTGATCAAAATATAGCGATTTTGCGTATTTCAGTATTCAATCATTTTAAACAAATACCGGATCCATACAGTAGTTTTTGGGTCAACGCTACTCATTAGTGAAAATAACGCAATTTGCGCGAATTAATTAAAAATTTTCAAAATTATAATTTGTTTCCTCCTAAACCTCGATTTTCGAGAGGAAAAATGTAAAATTTAAGAAAAAGATGCCCGTTTGATTCAACAAAAATAATTTTATTATCAAATTAACGCTTCGTTGAACTTAGTTACCACCAGATTGGTGAAGACGCTATGTATGTGAAATATAAAGTTGGAAATAAGCAAATAATAGCAAATCTACAAATTTAAATATATTGATTTATGTTGAACCGCTCACACCCAGAGCTATTTAGAAAAACACCTATAGATTTGATATCAAAAATCGCAGATTACTGTTGAGAAGATCACTTTGTAGGAAAATGTTTTTTTAATCTGCGCCATTTGAAATTGTTGTTCTAACATCTGTCAGTAAATTTTTATTTCATTACAAATGATTTTTATTTATTTTCGGAAAACACCGGCAAATTGAAGATAAAAAATTGCACGTTATTTCTGAGGAAATCACAATTAAGAAAAGAAGCGTGCCCGAATGACGATTTGGGTGTGAAAGGCTTCAAATTTAAAAAATTGGAATTTTTTTTGAGGAATGGTGTTCAATGTTTGAAACATTTTTAGAAATGTATCAGAAGGACAAAATTCTAAACTTATGTTTTTGCTATTTTTGGAGGATTTTAGGTCCCTTAACCCCCTCACACCCTTTTTCGGGGGCTAAAACGGCGCGGAAATAACACCGTCAAAGACCTAGAATTCTAATGCGTCATAGAGTTAACAATTTCATTTCCAAAAACATTGTTAAAAATTTCATACGATTAGCTGGTCGAAAGATATTCTTTCCTACTTTTTTTGGGGATTTTCGTCAAAATTTCTTAAAAAATTAATTGTGTGAAAACGAAACATAATAGAAAAATTCTGAAGATATCAGTTTTTAGGAAAGTACTTGAGGATTTTTTTTGATATAAGTTTATTTGTTCTTCAGTCTCTGTATGAAAAATTATATCTTCAGAAGTGATTTCTCAAAAACTTAAAAAAAAAAAAAAACTCTAGTATTGCCACAAATTATTTTTGAAAGAAATAAAAGTCAAGTTAAGATTAAATTCGATTTGGTGGCACAAAGAGTGATAACAAGACATTTTTAGGGTTTTAAAGAGATGATGACCATAGCAAACGGTTCAATTTCATCTTCAGAATCATTTAGATCATCCGTTTGAGTCTCGTTATTAAAGTAGTCAACAAAATCTTCAAGATCTCTTTCTGTAAAATTGAGCATTTTACTTTATTGAATATTTCAAAAATAAAATTTTCCGTTACATATATAAAATATATTTTACAACATAGCTTTGTTTTTCAGATTTCCTGATCAAAGTCTCCTCAAATTTGCTTAGGTTGATATCAAACATAGTAATCAAGCTCATAGCCAGCCAATATAGTCAGTATGTTCTATTTCAGTCTTTTGCCATCCGGATCAAACGAAACAAATTTATTTTTATCCTCAAAAATAATTTATTTTTCATTTTCAAACTGTACGTTTTGATGCAAAGAGGTCGAAATTACCATTTTATGGACAATGGCTAAATATATTTTAAATCAGAGAACAATTTTGGAAAGCCAAGGTTTGACTTACTAATTAATAATCATCATATGATTCTGAAAAATTAACCAATTTCACTTGAAATTAAACCCCTTTTTTCTACTGATAATAATCAATAAGATTTTAATTTTATGTGATATTTATAAATATTTAGACCTAATCGTTATCTATTTTATTTCCGTTTCTAATTTTTCCGTTATAAGCCTTCAAAATGAAAAACAAAAATTATTCTAGTACAATTTCATTTCTCATTTTAGTGCGTTTATTTTGGCGCGCGGAGAAATGAATCTTTATTTTCAGACGATATAGATCAGCTTATGCAAATCCGAGAAATGGCCTTGGTAGCCAGAGTTTCACTGATCAATTTGTAACTTATATCATATAAGTTATATGTCATTCTTAAAAACGTATGGTTTTCCGAGAAATATGAGATTAGTAAACCGCTCTTTTCTCTCGCAGTTATCGAGTTCACAGACTTCGAAATTTGAAAATGTTATGTGTTATACACTTAATTCCATTCTTGATCTTAATCAGTGAAAAATAAGTAAATTGATATCTAATCCAGTTTTCCCGGAAGAAGCGCTCAAAAAAGTGCCTTAAGATAGGCAATTGGATGTGAGGCGAAGTTCTCTTTTCTGGGTGTGAGTAAGTTACGCAAATATATCGGGTGTGTGTTACAAAAGCCTAAAAAAAATGGCGATAATTTTGAGATCAATAACTGATTAGCCCTAGGTTCGATTGGTGTTTGTTCAGCAATTAACTCTCCAACATTTTCGATCAGAATTTCAAAATTGACCAAATTTTTTCTAAATTTTCCCAGAACTTTTTCAGCCTCATCTTTTGAAACCAAAAAATCTATCGCTTGTGTGTCAAAAATCAGCTGAGGTGTTTCCGGTGCCCAGATATCAAAAGATTTTAAATTTTTGATTTCCTCGAAAATTTCTCTGCTGACGATCGGATCGCTCCATGAAGCTCGAATTACCTTATGATTTTCATAAGTTAAAAATTCACCGAAAACGGACGTTAAAAATAATGATAATTTCATTTTTGAAGCAATTTCAATTCCAAGTTTGATAATAGATTCAACACATGGTCTTTTTCTCAAAAAATTCTCATCAAAACGAGAAAAAAAATATATAAATTTGGTGACCTTACACACGGTATTAGGACTTTTTCATGCAAGAAATAGAAGAACTTCTAACATTTTAAGTTCAAATTTAAATTTTCGACGTCTTAAAATTTGAAAAATCCCAAACGGCTCATCAGTTTTACTTTGAATTTTTTCAAATTATTTTATGTTGAGCTACAAGATAAGATCTTCCTATATGTGGTCAAGTATCGAGTGTATTCCCGAAAAACTGTTGAAAAATTAAATGATATATTTTTTCCAATTTTTGGTCGATAAATTTAAAAATTAAAAAAATTTTTTTAACATTTTTATTGAAACATATTTAATTGATATTTCGAGATAAAGTCTGAACAAAAGTTCTTTCAACAAGATAAAGTTTCGAAAACAAAAAAAAAGAAAGTTTCTAGGATATTTTTTGACCAATCAAATATAATTGGACAGAAACAAAGCCAAGCTTATATTTTCGAAGAGTTTTTCAGAAATAAAAAAAGGTTTATTTCAAAACGCATATGTTTTTAGTTTGAACTTCAATGATCTGGTAAAGTCTGGAGCCCTTCAGATTTTTATAAAGTCTGCAAAGATAAAAAGTGACTGAAATTTTAGCTGTCTAGATTTTTCTGTTAACAATGTCCAAATATGACCTACATTCCAAAGAAGGTGGCTTTTATCCATTTTTATATCTCTGTAAAGCACAAGATAGGAAAAAATTTGAGGAGAGGAACGGAAAATCGCAAAAAAAAAATTTTGGAAGCTTAAATCATACTACTGCCAAATGCTCGGGCCAAAGGACAAATTGTATTTACAGCGAACCAGAACTACAATGACGGAAGTGTGATGTGCCCTTCGGCGCTTGAATTGGGCTGTACCAAAAAATCTTTTTCAACAATACTACAAAAATGTAATGTGTGAGATGAGAATAGATAAAATACAAAGTTTAGAATTAAAATTTTATGGAACGGAATTTTTATTATAGAAGTTCAAAAATGGAATTATTGAAGATACGGTTGAAATAAAAAAAAACTCAAAATTCAAAATGTGACAAAAGTCTGTGCAAAGTCTGAAAAGTGCAATGTGAAGATAGTGAAAGAAAATGCTGGTCAAATTTTGGGTGGAAAAGAGAATAGTGATTAAATAAAGATCAACAAAAATTTGTTATGAAAAATGGAACATAGTGAATATTTTTTTGTTCAAAATTTTCTGCTATTTTTACACATTAATTTTTTTAACTTCTTAAATAAGGTAAACTAAGCACTTAAAAAATTCGATTGGCCAATTTGGGTACACTAAGCACGACAACAATTTATTAACAAATGTATACTACACACGATTATACACATCAAACCACACATCACAAGCCTTAAATAAAAACAAAATAAATGTTTTTCGAAATTTTATCCCGCTTTTACGTTAAACTTCAAATGCACTGTATGATCAGTAATGTTCTTTAGCCTTCTCTAGTTGAAACAAAACAAAATGTGTCCCATGTATTTCTAAAAGCTTCAGATGACAAATTGTTTTTTAAATTGTATGAAAAATCAGCCTTTTTAGCAAATGAAGTTTTGGCCAAATTATTACATGAAAACGAAGCTCACCATAATAAAGGGTTTCTCAAAACGTTAACTATCTTTATAGCGCGTGTTCGAATCTCACTAATGTTATCTTACTGATTGTCTTGAGTATGATATAAATTATATCATATAATCTTCTTAAATTTCAAAATGTGAATCTAATTAAAAATTGTTTTCTAGAGATAAAGAAGCAGACAGACATGGTTAATAGTGACATATCAATTATGATGCCCGAGTAACTTAAATATCTTATTTATCTGGTAATAGAATAGAGAATAAGATATTAAAGTTACTTGGGGATCATGATCGATATATATGTTAAATTGTTAAATTAACTCATACGTTCAAAAAAATCAAAATGGTGATACTGTCGCAGCTTTCAAACAGTCAGTTCGGCTAGAAAAAGAGACTTGAATGTCTGATAATTCGAAGTATTTTTTCTGAATAAATGCACATCCGGCCATTTAAATTTATTAGTACCTTTTGTTCAAAAGAAATAAGAATTATTTCTCGAACCAGATCAGCTGGTAAAAATTCTTGAGGCCGGATTTAATCTGTGTGCTAGCGTATATTTTTGTGAAAATAATTTCTGAACTTGACGTCTGAGAGATGCGAGACTGCAAACATTGGGTTTTCGGGCCGATAAGCATTGATCCAAAATATTAAAAACTTTGAATGTGATCTATCCCTTATTAAATTTTTATATTAATAATGTTAACTAGTTCCGAATTAATTCTTGACTCTTGTGAAATATCCGAATTTATGATCCAAAAACTTAAGTGTTGGTTAACGGTTATGTGACTTTTCATATAAAAAATGAATATTTCTAAACATAAAAAAACATTTTTAACAAAATACTGTTATGAAAATGCCCATTAATCTAGCTAAAATTAGAAGAAAAAAATGAACTCTTTTCCATTACTAAATTGCCATTTTTTGAATTCTGCTCTTAAATCATTCTTCAAGGAATACTAAAGTGTTTTTTCATCTTAATTGATAGCGGGATTGATAACCGTTAAACAGGTCCTCTTTAAACATAGAAGCTTGTTTTCAGCTAAATGTTTTATATTATTCGGCTTTTGAAAACGCCTTATTCGATTAAGTTCTGAGAGAGCTGAAACTGAGCAAAAATATTTAGTGAATAATAGAATAAAAAAGGTCCGAATCGGAGAATTTTTTGTTTTTCCGCAGATAAGTGAAATTGTTTCGTGATCAGTTTTTGTTTGAAAAATTAGAAAAAAGGTCCGATTCGGACCATTTTTATAATGTATTCATCTTTGAATAGTTGTGCTCAGTTTGAGCTATCCGAGGACTTAATCATTATGAAAAGCCGAATAATATAAAAGATTTGGCTAAAAACTAGCTGATATATTCCAGGATGACCCGTGATAGATATAATGAGCAAAAATGTCTGATTGGCAGGCAGAAGTAAATTGTTTTAATGGATGTATAAATTGATGTATGGACAATGTTAAGGGGGTGCATAGTCGGCGATTGGTTCATTTTTTCGAGCGAAATGAAGAAAAAAAAAATGTGAATTTGATTTTTTTATTTTAATTCTCATAAAAGTGTCCTTTTCTTGAAACGTATTATTTTTTAATTTTATTATTATTTGAGGAAATATAAACCACTTTTCACGGTATCGTTTCAACTAAACTCGATAAGATTTGTTTTTAGCGATTTAAAGATTCGACTTGTCGGGTTTATGGCGCTAAGTCTTGTTTCTATGTTGACTTATTAAAAGTTTCTTGCTATTGAAAAGTTTTTTTTTCCCATGAAATGGGTTTCAAACTGGTAAAAGATAGAGAAAAACATATTTTTTTGAGATAAAAATTGACATTCGATTTGCGTTTGGATATTCAAAAATGTATCTATTAATATCTAAGATGGCGCTATAACCAAGATTTTGGTTGATTTTTGACCAGCATAAATTTTTAATTTTAGTGCCAATGGCATTTATCGGTGTGCCACGAGTTGTTAAATTTCATCGATAGTTTTAGACATGAAATCGCGGACCGATATTATTGACATACGGATTTTAGATACCAACTTTGATATGTGTGATTATGCCTGATTTTTCTGATGGGGTTTTCAAACCACATAATAAAAAATTTGGACTCGATTTGCGGAATTTTGGTCTATTTTTCTAAAGTGGCACAAATTGACAATACAGTTTATGATTTTTCACGCAGTCAGTGGAAAGATGTAGAATGCATGAAAAAAAGTTTAAGTGGCTTTTTTTATGTTTTTATTCTTGGATTTTCAAAAAACGTCAGAAATGACAAAATGCGGAAATTTTTCATAATTGCTTTGATTTTTTTTTGAATTGACGTTTCAAGATTGACGAATCGGAGCTCAATCTTTCCTCAATGGACCAAATTATTTTATTGAGCTAAAATGATTGAATCGGTTTCAGTAACTATGATAAGCTAATTATGACTTATATTTGTCGTAAGTTATAAGTGACTCCAGTCTGCAGGGTTTATGGCACCCCCTTAACATATTCGCTATTGACTTTATTTAAAAATGTTTTTAGCAATCTCTTTTTTCTTTTTTGCAAATTAAAAAATAAATCAATAATTTTCTATGATTAAAACATAAGGAAAATGTTTAAAAAATTGCTGGTTGGGTTTATCTTTATTTTTGAAAGGGCCCGTCACCATGTTTTCAGTCTTTTAATCAGAAAATCGAAAATATTAAAATCAAACTACCAAAAAGTATTGTGTATAAACTTATCTATTAAAAATAACAACTTTTGTGCTCATTCATAGCCATTATGACTTGGCCATTAACAGAAAAAGGTGTTTGTTGCAGTTTTCCAATTATTTAAACCAACAATAAATACATTTTCTTAATTTAATTCACTTTCAAAAAATGAAAAAATTATAAAAAGCAACCCGTTTCTCAGTCTTTATCAACGAATGTTATCAACGAATGATGAATCTGTCTGCTGCATAGCCAAATATATTCAGTTGTAATTCTTAAATGAAAGTAATAAATACTAAATTTGAACTTTGTTAAAGGGGTAGTGTCCGCAAAAAAGTAAGGCTAAAAATCTGATATATTAATAAATGGAGGTACAATTTTCTCCTTAATTAAATATCCGATCAACTCCATTTATGAGTCAAATTAAGCAGATTATAAACGCGCAAAAAAAGGACGTTGGTTTTTTCTGACAAAAAAAATATACAGTGATACCAAAAATCACACTTTTAAAGTTATTTAGTGTATTTTAATTTTGTTAGGAAAAAACACTGAATTTTTCTTGCGCGTTGATAATCCGCGTAATTTGACTTAAAAATGAAGTTGATCGGATATTTAATACAGAAAAAATTGGTACCAAAGCGGCCAAAGTACCACATTTTATTGGTTATCTCCTGTATTTTATTTTGTCAGAAAAAAATCGACGTACTTTTTTTGCGCGTCAATAATCCGCGTAATTTGACACATAAATGAAGTTGAGAGAACCGAGCATAGAAAAGCTACGAAACTATCCCCAATCGTTTTTTGAGACTGATTTAGTACTATATCAGATTTTCAGCCTACATTTTTTTGCGGACACTTTCCCCCTTTAAGTTTCAGTTTTAAAGTTTCAGTTCAAATTTTGAATCGAACTAATTCGTCTAAAAATAAAAATGATGGTTCTTTCGCATCTCTCGAACATTGAATTTAGCTAGAAAAAGACTTCAATGTTCTAAAACGCAAAGTATATTTTCTGATTAAATGCACATTCGGCCAGTTAAATTTATAACTTATTTATCATAGACAAAAATTTTTACTTTTAAAAATGGTCCAAAATTTTAAGAAAAGTGTTACTGTGAACTATAGCTCCTTTAACCTTATTTATCAATAATGTGAACTTGTATCGAACTAATGGAATTAGCTTAAAAAATTAGTTAGTCTAATTCCTGACTCTTTGTTAAATTACCAAAAATATGTGTCTAGCAATGAATTATTGCTTAATTTTTGCCTCACTTAATTACGATTTTAGATTTATATAAGCTGACCGAGCTCAACAGTTTCTACTCCAAATTTGCACGAAAATTGTTTTGAGTTCAAATAGAAGATTGTTAATTTCAAATCCCAAAAAATAGAGAAAATTCTAAGGCCGATTTTCAAAATTGTAATAAATCAGTTTCCCATTTCACTGTTTTTTGACCTCGGACAGCCTATATAATATAGGCTATATATCAAGACCAAATAACAAATTGGAAAGTTAAACTATGAATATTCTGTACAAACGTATCTCTCAATTTTTTTTTCGATAATTGTAAAACTTTATTAGATAAATATTTGAAGGTACAGAAATTATTTAAAATGCAGTCCCAATATCAAAGCACTTTGTAGTTGTTTTAAGCTAGTTAACCTGAAAACACCACGTCTGACGTGACACGTAAAAAATAATCTCATTATTATCGTTCAATGGTCAAATTAAAAAAAGTTGTTAAATTATTTATTATTAAGAAATTCATTTCGGGTTTTTAAATAAAAAATAAATATTTAGAATTCAATAAAAAAAAAAGATGTATATCCCTTATTTACACTTTTGTAAATATCCTGGCCCTGATTAGAAAACGTAGTGTGTTTTTAAATAGTAGGGCCGGGATATTTACAAAAGTGTGAATAAGGACGCGGCAAAGTTGGATAAGAGTATACTCTACCTCGTCAATAAAATATAAAAATTTTATTTTAATGCTGATGTTTCATATATCTAACTGAACCCCTGTGTTATATCTTTTTGTACAAGACATTAAATAAATGCAAAATCAAACGAAAAAAATGGATATATGATTTACAGCATATCGAATTTTGTGCTGTATATCGGATATGATAAATCCAGAATATATCCCTTACAAAATGGGAAACGTCGGAAAAAAGCAGCAAAACATTGTCTAGTACTTAGTTAGGAAGAGGAGAGAAATTTTCACTTTGCATGAGCAGTGGCTTATTGGCAATAAGTTATTGCCCCTCATTTTTCTCACAGAGTACTAGGCAATGTCTTGCTGCAATTTTAACTCGGTTGTTCATTCTTCAAGGAATATCCCTTCATCACACTTTTGTAAATATCCCGGCCCTGATTAGCAAACGTAGCGTGTTTTCAAGTTGTATGGCCGGGATATTCACTAAAGTGTGATAAAGGGATATAATGGGCAAAACAAATGTTCAATATGAAAACAGAATTAAAACAAAATGGGTTAAATTGTTTTTAAAAAATGTATAAATGTATCTTTAAATATTGTTGACCTACTACGACACTTGACTGAGAAGATTATTGATATCTTATGATAAAAGTTTTAAATCCAATCTTCAAATATATACTGTTTTTTAAATGAGGTCAGAACGGCAAACCTTTTTCACTGTCTGTTTAAATTGTAGTCCTTGAAAAATTTTCACTATAAGTACAAATAACCTCTTTGGTACTTTTTTAAGGACAACCACCCCTAGTCATGAAGATGTACTTATAGTGAAATTTTTTCGCATTCAACTGTTAGCTTAAGGGGGTAGCAGCGATGTGGCAGAATGGTACATTCTTTCGGAGTGATTTATGAAAGAAAAAAAATGCGAAAAATTTCATTTTTATTTTTTATCTCCAATAAAAGTGTTCATTCTTACAAACGTTTATATTTTTAATTCCTCAACATACTTAAGGGGGTTGTGGGTGTAAAGAATGCATGATTGGAACAAAATAGTTTATATTTTTTCTAGTATCCGTCAATAACAATAATTTATTCTTCAAAAGTGATGAAATGTCATGTTTTCGACGCGTGGTATCACTCGTCTCATTCCACCACCAAAAATAAGGCAATATGATTGGTTCCAGTTCGTTAAGCGTCGCCCACGCATGGTTTTTCTCCCGCNGAATTCAAAAATAAAAGTTCGAACTCAAATCTTTCCTTAAATAGATAAAAAAATATTTTAATGAGCTGATATACATTTATTCTGGTTCAGCTAACGATAATAAGCACAAAGAAATAAACCAACTAATTATTTTCGTTAGTTAAATTGACGTCAGTCTGTCACATCGCTGCTACCCCCTTAAAAAGCTTGATGGAAATTATTTTCTTCTTTTTCATCGGAATACCGTTTCACCGGTAATCGGAGATCTATTATATAAGAATTCTCAGTATAAGATTTTTGAAAAAAATGGAAACTCGTTTTTTTTCTCGTAATTCATCAAAAATATAGTTTAAGCAGTAAATGTGTACACAATGTGTAAATGTAGACAATCGAGATGTAAGAATGTGAAAACATGAAAATTAAACTTTTCGACTAGTTTAACAAATAAAAAAATTGGGCTCATCGAAATTTGAACTTACCAACACATTACATTCCGATTTATATCCGGTGGGCCGCTTGTCAAATCAACTTGATAAAATTCCCCCCTTGAGATGTTTTAGTTGTCAGTTAAGGGTATCCCGGTCCCTAATTTGACATATTCTCGATGAAATATTAGCCAAACACTGCTTCAAGGATATAATTTTCAGTTAGCCAGTTTTGTAGAACTAGCCTTTCATCTCGCGTCAGGAAATGTGCTAAAACTTTTTTGTATGCTTAAACTCCGTGACACATAAGCGAAACAGAAGACATAACGCGAAACGGAAAATTTATCTCCTCCCAGGTTTTATTATGCATAAAAACCTTAATTTTTATACAACCTGTATTTAATTACTATTTTCAAAACTTTTCATTGCGTTTTTGGTCGATAAGTGCTATGTTTTTTTTTTGAACATGCAAAAAACCACCGTTTTTTGGACATACGCTCGAAAATCTATCTCCTCCCAGGTTAATTTTGCAAATTTAGCTCAAAATTTGCAAAGCTAGTTCAAAACAACTATTAAAACTGTACAGTGGGCTTTTTTTTGCCAATTTCCGACCCCAAACCAAAATATGAATTTTCAAAGGTCACGTGGAAAAATTTCCGAAAAAAAAAGTGTGCTTCGATTTTTTTCGAAAGTAGCTCCAAAAGAAAGCTGCTGGGAAACACTGAAGAGAAAGTTGGCTTAACGTCACCCGATATTTTGAAGTTTAGTGCGGGATCAAATTGACATAAACGTTATTTGTTGAAACATAATTTTTAGTAAAAATTACTTAGAAAAAAATCGAAAAAATCGCAAAAATTATTGTGTCATTGGTCGTTTTATGCGTTCAAAACATAAACAATTGAATTTGGTGCTTTTTATGACATAATACTGCAGAAAATGTAGGAACCGGGATACCCTTAAATGCAAATTTTTTTTTTTAGATTTTGCCTATGGTTTACTCGTAATCGCCATGACAAAGGATGGTTGTCCTAAAATAAAAACTACCTTAGGGACTATTAAAAAATGAAAAAAAATGTTTTTAAAATTGCCTAAATAATCTAAAAATTAATCTTGGAAACAATTAAAACATTATTATAACATGTTAAGCAGAAATTTTTGCCGTTCCGACCTTGGTATTCACTTATCCTTCACAAATGTTATCCTTATTATTTTTCCCCGGATTCGCCCATTCTGAAAGAATATATATTTTCCCTATTATATTCCTAACAATGAATTCATTGCTTAATTTCTGCTTTATTGTTTATGAAACTTTTGAAATATTCAAACAAAGATAAGCTGACCAAGGCCAAAATTTTATGAAACTTTTCGAAATTAGCCTCACAATAAGGTGAGAACGACAAACTTTTTTTTGATGAACACTATTAAAATCATATTCGAATTACAGCGCTTGAAAAATATCATATAATGTGAGAATAAATTTGAGTTCGAAAAATTTTATCAAAAATTGTCAGCTACTGTTCAAAATTGAATTTTTTTTGAAATTGCCAAGTTCAAACTTGAATTTTTTTTCGGAAACATAAAATATTTCTTGCTCAACATAGCCTATGTAACATAAGCAATTTCAAAAACAAGTTTTAATTTTTGAGCAGTAGCTGTCAATTTAATTTTTTTTGTTATGATCGTGATATTTTGAAAAGGCTACGATTTTATATAGTTAAGTAAAGCTTTAGCAATTTTTTTGCCATTATCACCTTACCTAACAAGTTTATTTAAAATATAGAATGTTCAAAATGTTTTTGTCTGACGTCGGACAGCTTATATCAGGTTCTAATTTTTTTTACGGAAATTACCTTTTTAGTTTGATTATTGCAATCTGGAAAAAGAAAATATGAAAATGTGATCCTTTTCAAATATTCTGTATAAACTTATCTATCAAAACTATTGAATTACTAACTATGTTGAATGCACTAAATCAATACCCCCATGGAAAACTTTTCAAATAAAAAATAAGAAAAATGATTCCTTATATGTTATTTTTTGTGGTTTTTCAAAATAACTTATATTTAATAGTTTCACATCTCCAAGATTAAGTATTTTGTAAAATGGTTTACCCCAAAATTTATTTTATTATCATATATGTTGCTTTAGTTGCTTGAAATCTTAAAAGAAGGAAGAGTCTCAATTAATTTGAAAATATGTTAAAAAACGTTAATCAGTTTTAAAATATGATCATAAGATATATATATATATGGAAGTAAAAATTGTATCGAAATTTTATTTGTAGTTTGACAAAAAATTGTATTCTTCACTGTTAAGTCTTTACTTTTAATGTTTAAAAAAATGTTCAAAGCTAACAATTTGAAAATAAATCTTCTTTATAAACTCAGTCGTTTGAATAAGTTTGTGTTTTGGCATCTGCAAATGAATATAACTCACACCATATTGAACGTTATTCAAACTTAGTGTGGCTGGTTAAAAAAAGTTAAAAAACAACAACGGAAGAAAAAAATAAGGTGTAGCGCTAAAATTAATCAATATGTGAATATAGTTTATGGGTCATAAATTATGACCTAAATAAGTTATATGATTTTCATAAAAATCTTGTTGGGAATTTGTAAAGTGATGATCAAAAAATGAAAATGAATAAGATACTAGTATTATCACTAGTATTACTAGTAAATTATGAATTAAAAGTCAGAAATAAATAAACTATTTAATAAAAAATAATTTTGTGCAAAAACCATTGAAGTTCAAATATACCATTATTTAAAAACTGATTTGCAAAATACTCATGCCCTGTAAAAAGGAAATGGTAATTTGTAGAGGGTCTTACCATGGCTGCAAATAAAAACGTAATAATAATTGTCAAAAATGGTTTTCTCAAACTTGCCTAGGAAAAATATTCCCAAAAGTTAAGTTTAGTACACGATACAAAAGCTATTTGTCGATATATTCTAGGGCAAACACCCTAATCTGTGTCCAGTGAAATCCATCAGGATTTGCATAAGGAGTAATATACCAGTTGATATCCAGTAAGGCAGCCAAGTCAGCATCACTGTAAGGAAGATCGATTGCGACTTTTTCACCACTAGCGGCAGCAAGCACAGAATGAATAAAATATTTGTTGATATGATTTGTTTGCTATGATAGAATAAAAAATATGAATAAAATATTGTCAAGAAGCTGGAGCTATCCATTCTCGAGCATGAAATCCACACTTTGAATTTATTTAGATAAAAATGTTACGGATTTTGAAATTACATTTAAAAATAAAATTAAAATAAGTACATCAGTTCCAGGTATACAGTATGGAACATTCTAGCCTAAGAAATATTTTATTTACGATGTTTGAAATCTCGACGCTTATTGTTTAATATGACTAGCTTTAATATGACTGTTAAATTTCTCTTGTGAGTCTTAGTAACAAATGAGCGAGATTAACAATATTGTTAATACAAGATTTCTCAGGGTCGAATGTTCTATCCTTTCACCAACGAAACTTCATCTCAAAGACGTTGATTATCTCTTTAGCGCATGTTCGAATCCAATTTTTTTTCTTTGAATTGAAACTTTTATTGGTCAAAATGTTTTTGAACAGAAAGATTTGACTAATGTTGTCTTAGTGATTGTTTTGAGTGTGATTATAAGCAAGGGTGCTTGATATTGGGACCGCTAAATTTTATCGGTGTATTGGATTCGAACTCGCGAGATAGTGATCGTTTTTGAGATGGAGTTCCGTTGGTGAAAGGATATTGTGTTTTTTACAAAATGTTGTGATTGTTTATTAATTTACCCTTGGATGCTTAACCCATGTGAGCACAGAAAAAAAAGATCCGCCAAGGGCACGACACCTTATAAAGGTGACTGTCAAGCGCGTATTACAGAAAGCCCAAGGTAGTTAGAGTTTCAATTTTTTTTGCATAAGGAAGTTCAAACGATATATTTTTGCATCAACATTTGATATTCTAGAATTTGATTTTAGTTCTAGAAAATTACTGATAAGAGCAAGGTACAGCATATCACGTGATACAAGCTCACAGTGGTGTTCACAAATTATTTGGTATTGGAATCGATGCACAAGGCACTGACCTATGTCATCGTTTTTTCTGATTTGATTTATATATAATCAATCAAAAATTATTTTTTAATAGGTTTAAATTTTAATGAAAAATCACAATTTTTCATAAAAAAATGGTTATTTCCCCATAAAAGCAGATTAGTACACTTCTGATATTATTTCTGGGTCAATATACTAATCAAGTGACTCGTGGACAATATTTAATTGCTCGAATAATTTTTAATAATTAAATATTTTCGTGAAATACTTAAATTGAAATTTTGAAATATCACTTCAAAAAAAATATCTGTTCCTGTATACCAATTAATCTTGTTTTGAGTGTCAACCATGGACAAAACACTTTCCTAAAAACTGGCTATTTCAAATTTAATTGACGCAATAGGTCGCATTTAATTTTTTTTAGAGGTAAAAGATTGGAAAAAATCTCCAAAAATTTCGGCGATATTGGGCACTATCGGCGATAAGAGAACAGGAATTATTTAAGCTAAAAATCGTGATATTGCGTAGATTAAATTCGGCGATTTCAGCAAATTCGGCGATCATATTAGTTTGAAAGTCATCTGTACACGATTTTGTTTTCATAAAAAAATTTTTATGAAAAATTGGCATTAAATAATGCGCAAAACTCCTCAAAACCAACGACCTATAAAATCAAATAAAAGACCCAAGACTCATCATCGAAGTTAAAGGTTTCGTGCCATAATCTACATATTTTAGCCAGTTATATATGATCAGTTGGCGTGGTGGTAACTCGGCTTGATCATGATCTCGTCATCTCGGTTCGATTTACGGACTTCTCAAAATTTTTCTATGGCAGATCCCCCAAACAGAAATTAAATATTTCACGTTTTACGACCAAAGTATAAACTCCAAAAATTTATTGTTATTATTTTGTTTCTTGTTAATTTACCAATAAATACTTTTTGTATTGAATCGTCATGTTTTTTTCTTCCCAGATGCTGCGACGTTGTTCAGTTACTCCGATTGCAGTAAGTTCTGTGAAATCTGGATACGCTGCAGCGGTTTCTTGTGGCCATAATTCAGCACCTTCGTACGATAAATATTGATTATACGGCTTTTCGAATCACAAAATAATTGCATATGAATGAGGTCCGATTTTTATTATAAATTTTATAGAACTAATCGGATTTTGTTAGTTAGGTAAGACGTTGTATGTAGAAAAACTTTCGATCTACCTTTATTTGTAAAAACTGTAACTTTAACTGTAAAAATTTTAAAAATATTTCCGAAAATTAGCAACAAATTTCACAACCAATTACTTTTTGAATGATTTTGTGAAGTTGAACAATATTTGAAAACTGAAAGTTTAATATTCTGAAATAATTATTATTTCGCAAAATAGTGATACAATGCAGTATGCGGCATGTGTATGCATAGCGTGTCCACCATTAAATCGACATCAAGAAGTACTTGGTGGATTGTTCTGAAACTTCTTGAGAGCAAATATATATCAATAGCCATTATATCACAATGAAAAATTTATTATTTTGTATTTGGTTACAACGTTTCGCTAAAGCATCTTCAGTTATTAAAATTATATGTCTTAGTCGTTTCAAGACTTTACAGATCGGAAATCTAGACCGTTTTAAAATTGTAATTTTTTGTGTGGGCAGAGAAAATTAAACTTTTTTGGCCCACTTCAAAATGGAGCAAAATTTTTATGATCGTTTTGATCATTAAGTGACGGTCGAAGGATACGTATAAAGTACGCTTCGGCGTCGCAAAGGTCTTGATAGGTTTTGAAGTTTTTCTGCAGTATTTTCAAATAGCCCATAAAGAATTCGTCCCTGACTTTGGTTTTAAAGTGAGCTCCTGACTTCGGGGTGAGATGAATTTTGTCGTATTCAAGTAGTTTTTAACATAGGTGGGGCATCTATGAATGTGGTGATAAGTTTTTTTAGCTCGTGAAAAAGTTCGATGCTCTTGTGCTCGAATTTGGAGAACTCTTTTAGTGCGACCTACGTAGGATTTTAAGCATGGACATATAAATTGGTATACGCAGTTGCATAAGTTTAGTTTTGAGATAGAGCGTTTTAAATGTTTTATGAAAGTTATGCCTATTTTTATACTTTTGTAAGCAAATCGTACGTGAAATTAGGGTATAAATGTTTTCATCTGATTTATTAAATCTCTCAAAGGAAATTCTCGCTTACTAGTATAACTTATACAAAGGGTGAACGAGATCTCGGGCTTTGGAGGTTCTTCTGGGTCGCATAAAAAATCGAAATTTTTTTTTGTTTATAACTATTTCTGGGTGTCCGTTTCTAGACAAGATTTCTTTCAAAATTGGTAGGTCTGCTAAAAATAGGTCTTCGGTTGACGATGAAGGTTTTCCGAGTGATTGAGTGCGGTAGTAAATTATTATTTAGATGTCGTTTGACATTACTGAGTGCCTATAATTACTCATGATCGTGTCTAGTGGCTTTCGAAATGTTTTAAATTCAATAGAACCGTTTTCGATGAAAATTGTACAGAAAGAAATTGTTAATGGAATTTTCAACCATTTTTCGCCTGTATATTTAGTATCTTGGTCCCAGGAGTTATTGGCGGTTTATACTGCATCATATGAACGCTTTTCAATAATTACTAGGTTGTCGTCGGCGGAACGTGTCCAACTGAAGACCAGGCCTCGTGTCATGAGTTTTTTGACTACTCCTCTCTTTAGGCATCCTATTAATGAGTTTGAAATTAAAGGACCGAGTGTGTTACTCATTTGAAGGCCTTTTAGTTGTTTAAAGGTTCCTATTTGAGTGTCAAGATAATTAAAGTCTTTAAAGTTGCGAGCAAAAAAAGTTTAAATTCGGCTCGTGTAGGAATAGGGAGAGTATTGCTTTTCGAGTCCTTTACAGGCGTGAAGTAAGTTTTAAGATTTTTAAATACAACTTCTAAGATGTAGCTTACAACTCGTGTTATGTTGACGTTAGGGTACATAGATACGATATCAAAGCTAACTATTTCGTGTACATCGGGTTTAAATTTAAGTCTTTCTGTCAAAAATTGATTTTTAAATGATTTTTGACTATCAACAAGAAATTCGCACTTTTTTGAAGGGATTCGATAATTGTCTCGATATAAGTTTCAGCGCCAAAAACTATGTGACTGTACCCGGTCGAATGGGCCTTAAAGGCCAATTTTCCTTGTGGCATTAGGGGGTTTTTCCATATAAGCCGAGATCGAGCTTTTGGCTTAACAAAGTATTTGTTTGATTGACCTAGACAATGTTCAATTGGGTTGTCAGTATATTTCTAATAAAATAAGTTCATCCTGTAAATAAAGTATTTAATTTTTTCGAATTTACTATTTTCGAGTAAGTCGGATAGTTTTTGGTGGTACTCGGTTTTGATCAAAAAAAATAAAATTGTTGGTTTTATCAACTTCGAGCAGCAGTAGCTGTGGGTTGGCTTTTTGAAATAAAAAGTTCGGAAATTCGGTCATCCTTGTATAACACGCAGAAATATCCTTGCTACACAGCGGGAGATGTATGATCTGATGTGTTCGATATCTATTTCGGCGATATTGGCTTTTCGGACTTGAGTCCTAAAAGTTTGAATAATTTGTTTAATTGGGCAAATTAAATATCACTACTATCGTTACGGGTAGAGCCACCGGTTAAAATTTGATTTCCTAATTCAGGGAGTGATAGTACGTTCGGGGGGACTGTGATGCCCGTAGAGTTATAAATTTTAGCTTTGTTCCGAGGTGGATTTGTGTAAAATTTATTATTTTTTATTTGGTTACAACGTTTCTCTAAAGCATTTTCAGGTATTACAATTATAAGTCTTAGTCGTTTCAAGACTTCACAGATCGGAAATCTAGACCGTTTTAAAATTGTAATTTTTTGTGTGGGCAGCGAAAATTAAAATTTTTTATCACATTGAATAAATGAAAAAAAGGTGGTCACGTGATCAAAATATAGAGATTTTTCGTATTTCAGTATTAAATTATTTAAAAACAAATGCCCAATACATAGTTTTTGGGTCAACGCTACTAATTAGTGAAATTAACTCAATTTGCGTGAAATAATTATAAATTTTGAAAATTATGATTTTTCGGGTCCCAAACCTCAACATCCGAGAGAAAAAATGTAAAAGTTAGAAAAACGAGATGCCCGTTTGATTCAACACAAGTAATTTATTATCAAATTAACGCCTCGTTGAATTTAGTTACCACCAGATTTGTAAACGCTATGTTTGCCGAATATAAAGTTCGAAATGAGCAAATGATAGCAAATCTACAAATTTGAATATATGGATTCATGTTTACCCCTCACAACCAGAGCTTTTACGAAAAACACCTATATATTTGTGATCAGAAATCGCAGGTTACTTTTGAGAAAGTCACTTTGAGGGAAATGTTTTCTTGAATCTGCTACATTTCAAATGTTTGTTTTGACGTCTTTCAGTAAATTTTTATTTTTTTACAAGTGAATTCGATTTATTTTCGGAGAACACTTGTAAATTGAAGACCCAAAATTGCAGGTTATTTCTGAGGAAGTCACGATTTAGAAAATTTAATTTCTTTTCTCCTCCATCATTAATTTTTATTTTGACTTCTCTCTCTTTCTGACAATAAAACATGCGTAGGTTAAACGCCACTTTGTAAATGTCACTCTTCGACGGGGTTTATAAAGTCAAAATGTGAATTAAGACATTAAAATTTAAGTCTTTTCTTAATCTCGAGGACTAAATAACTGTGAAGTTTGAAACACTTTTACTCCTCTCATAATAACAGCCCAAAGTAGCGTCTCCGAATGACGTTTTGGGTGTGAGAGGGTTAAATAAATTCACAAAGAAAGATTAAATCAAATGATCAAAAACCGGTTTAAATTCCGGTTGGAAAAATTCTTTGAAATGTATCAGAAGCACAAAATTCTAAATCTATTTTTTTGCTATTTTTAAAGGGGTTATAGCCTTTATAACTTATAGGTCACTTGAGCAGATATATAGGGAGTGTGCTCACAAAGATTAATGAAAACAACAAAATGGCTTTAATTTTGAGATCAATAACTGATTAGCCCTAGGTTCGATTGGTGTTTGTTCAGCAATTAACTCTCCAGCATTTTCGATAAGAATTTCAAAATTGGCCGCATTTTTTCTAAATTTTCCCTGAACTTTTTCAGCCTCATCTTCTGAAACCAAAAAATCTATAGCTTGTGTGTCAAAAATCAGCTGAGGTGTTTCCGGTGCCCATATATCAAAAGATTTTAAATTTTGTATTTCCTCGAATATTTCTCTGCTAACGATCGGATCACTCCATGACGCTCGAATTACCTTATGATTTTCATAAGTTTAAAATTCACCGAAAACGGAAGTTAAAAATAAAGATAATTTCATCTTAGAAAAAATTTTAATTCCAAGTTTGATAATTGATTTAACACATGGTCTTTCCTCAAAAAATTCTCGTCTAAATAGGAAAAAAAAGTTAGCTTCGGTGACCTTTTTACACGGTATAAGGACTTTCACATACAAGAAATAGAAAAACTTCAAACATTTTAAGTTCAAATTCAAATTTTCGAACTTGAAAAAAATTGAAAAAAAAATTCAAAACGGCTATTCAGTTTTATTTTGAATTTTCAAAAATTATTTTTTTTCGAGCTACAAGATAAGATCTTCTTATATCTGGCCAAGTATCAAGTGTATTCTTGAAAAGCTTTCGAAAAATCAAATGATATATTTTTTCGATTGTTGGTCGATAAATTTAAGAAATATTTTGAAAAATTTTAACATTCTGAATTCATATTTTGAGATAAAGTCTGAACAAAAGTTTTTTCACTAAGATAAAGTGTCCAAAGCAAAAAAGTAAGTTTCTATGCTCTATGTTGACGCATATTTTTTAATTTGAACTTTAATGGTCTGGGAAAGTCTGGAGCCTTTCAGATTTTTATAAAGTCTGCAAAAATAAAAAGTGACTGAAATTTTAGCTGTCTAGATTTTCCTGTTAACAATGTCCATGTATGACCTACATTCCAAAAAAAGTGGCTTTTATTCATTTTTATATCTCTGTAAAGCACAATATAGGAAAAATTTTGGGGATAAGAATGGAAAATCGCCAAAAACCTTTTCACCACTGTATAGTATACAGTGTATACTACTGCCAAATTATCGGGCCAAAAGACAAATTGTATTTACATCGTACCAGAACTACAATAACGGAAGTCTGATGTGCCTTCGGCGCTTGAATTGGGCTGTACCAAAAAATCTTTTTCAACAAAACTACAAAAAATGTAACGTGTGAGATGGGAATAAATGAAATACAGAGTTTAGAATTTAAATTTTATAAAATAGAATTTTTATCATAGAAGTTCTAAAATGTAATTATTGAAGAAACAGTTAAAATAAAAAAAATTTCTCACGAATTCAAAATGGGACAACGAAGATAGTGAAAAAAAGAAAATGTTGGTCAAATTTTGAATGGAAAAAAGAATAGTAATTTGATATAGATCAAAAGAAGAATTGTCGTATGAAAAATAAACCGGAGTGAATATATTTTTGTTCAAAATTTTGTTCTATTTTCACTCATTAATTTATTCTACTAAATTAAATGTGGATAATCTAAAATGTTTCAGATTATCCCTATCAGATTTAGCAGTATCCCTTTAATTTCAACACATAACTCGTATTCCCCCCTTTTTATATGTTAATGTTGAATCCGGTTGAGTCAAATTACCAAAATTATGGTAACAAATAATGTTAACAAATTAAACTTATTTCCAAATTTCTGTCTGATTTAGAAAAAGCTACAGAACCTATTTAAAGATGGGCATGCCATGGAGATCAGATACGGTATTTTTGCTAAAACGCCATTTTTCATAAATTAATTTGTAGCTGAAATATCAAATTCAAATCCTCTTAAAATATTATGTTTTAGCTTATTTATGAATAATGTGAATCTTTTTATCTTTCATATTTGTTTCATAAGGTGTAGTTGCTGATGTATAATTTAACTTATGTCCAATACTATTTATTATGTATTACCAAATAAGCATTAAAACAGAGCATATACAGTATGTTATTTTTTCTACGAGAAAAACAAAAAAAAATTGTCGAGATTTGTGTTATAAGTAGCCAATGAGCGCGCTTAAATATATATTAACCAATCATGTGTTCGGTTCATCTATGAAACACGTGATTGTTATTCTCGATAAATAAATGTACATGCTGTAAATTCAACTCAGGTGTTCCAATTTTTATATAAATTTTTGTCTGAAATTAATTATCCAAGTAGCAGTGCGTTTATCAAATTTTTCAATTAAAATGATTTTTTACACAAACAGACCCCTTAAATATAAAAAAATAAATGTTTTCCAAAATTTTATCGCGCTTTTACGTGAAACTTTAAATTCTGAGAACGTGAATGACAGAAGATTGCATGAGAAGCAATCTGATGTCATTTACCTTCTTTTGTCATGGCAGAATATTGTTTTTAAAAACAATCTTCTGTCATAGACACTCAACCAGTTTCTCCCTAAAACTGGACTGCTCATCAGCCGCATTTGCCTGTATTTCACAAAATGCACCGTATGATTAGCCAAATATATCTCAAATTGTTACTAAAGAATGCAAATAATAAATATTAAATTTAAACTATGTTAAAAGTTCAGTTTTAAAGTTTTACTTTAAATTTTGAATCAAACTTATTCCTTTTAAAATCAAAATTATGGTTCTATCGCATCTCTCAAACAGTCAGTTTGGCTAGAAAGAGACTTTGATGTCCGAAAATTCAAAGTATTTTTTCTTAATAAATGCATATCCGACCACTTAAATTTATAAATACCTTTTGTAACAAAAGTTTTGTTCCAAAATAATAAGAAATATTTTTCGAACCAGATCACCCGGAAAAAATTCTTGAGGCCGGATTTAATCTGTGTGCAAGCGTATATTTTTTGGATTAAATCACTAGTAGCCAAACTTGACGGCTGAGAGAAGCGAGACTGCCAACATTGGGTTTTTTGGCCGAATAAGTATTGATCCAAAATTTAAAGAAAACTTTGAATGTGAATTTTACCTCCTTAAACTTTTTTATCAATAATGTTAACTTGTTCCGAATTTATTCCTGACTCTTTGTTAAATATCCAAATTTATGTTCCAACAACATAATAGTTTTGGTTAACTGTTTTACGAGTTTTTATATCAAAAATGAATATTTATTAAAATAACGTGTAAATCTTTATCAAAATACTGTTATTAAAATGCCCATTTATGATTTGGTCACTGAAATTATATATTTTAATTGTTCAAGCTTAAAAAAATGAATTCTTTTCTTTATATCTATATATTTATTGCCATTTTCTGACGGTCAAAGTCAGAATCCTACCGATAAATTCCCTACTTGTTAAAAAAAAATTTTTGGCTGCTTAAGAGAGTACTGGTCGCATTTAGAGACTCGGACATGAAATTTTCATCC
>SCLH01000557.1:315670-353864 GCA_004367855.1 Oikopleura vanhoeffeni | reverse complement strand
AACAAAAAATTATTGATTTATTTATGATTTAAATTGAAAGCGCCCTTATTTGTTTTCTTTTGACGCACCGAGTTAAAATTGCACGAAAATCCTTCAAAGTGGTTTGAATTTACGGAAAAAATTATTTTGAAGCATTTTTCTGGTTTCTAAATTTTGTCAAAAATTTAGGCTCAGAATGAAAAGTTGACATGGCCCCCAAGAGAACGCCGAAGCAAAATTTCAATAAAAAATCTCCTTAGTTTATTGTGAACAAGTCTTGTGCTTTCAGATGCAGTATGAGTCGAAACTATATCGCTCAACATGGTGGAGGAGATAGCTTTTGGCCGGAGCCTCCCAAACTGATTATTTTCAAAATTTTAATTTTCAGTTTTTTTTGCGTTTGTCCGCCGAAAGCAAAAATTTTAAACAAAAGCAATTTTGCACGATTTGTTGGGCTTTTTCGGAGCCTCATACAAAAAAATAATAAAAAATGATGAAAATTAAAGGATAGTACGAACTGCGTGTCTTTTTAAGAGGCTTTTTAAAAGCGTAGGTCACCCCTGCTAGTTTGACGCGAAATGACCTTGAAAGAGGCTCAAATTTGCGACACCCACTCCCTTAATAGCCAAATATATCTTAAATTACTGAATTATTTAAAAAAAGGATTCAGAACCGATTTAATGATGCGCGTGCCGTTTAGATAGACAGATCACAAAATTATTGAACCCGAGCCAATCAGCATGCGTTTAATCAGTTTGATTTTCGACGTTCTTTATTATATCGCGCTTTTACGTTAAATTCAAAATGCACTTTATGATCAGTTATGTTCTAGAGCTCTTTTTAGTTAAAACAACACAAAATGTTTGCGCTTGAAATAAAGAGTAACAGGTAAAAGGTGAGAGGTACAATATAACCCAATTTTGAAACTGTGAAAATTACATATATGTACTTAAGTAAAAATAGAAAAAATAAGAAAAATATGATTAAAGCTGATTTGATACACAAACGATCCTCTTAAATTTTCAAAGGTTAATTTATTTCAAAATTTATCCTGTTTTATGATAAATGCCCTACTAGTTATGAAAAATGTTTCTATTCTTCGTTCTTAATGGGTATTAACCCATCTTGAAAAAAATAAATATTTATAAAGTACTGATAATAATAAACTTATAAATCAAAATATTGACCTGCTTAAAAATAAATCCTTATGCGAACTTAAATTTTCCAGTACAGTCGTACTTAAGGAAATAAATGAAGTTTAAGGCTTTTATGCCGTTTTAATCATGGTAAAAAGCTTTCTCGATATCATCAACTTTAAACATACATTATTTTATTTTCCTATCAACAATAATACTAGTAAATTGTTTCACATTGAGAATTTTCCCAAGAATTGAAGTTCAATTATTGAACAGTTGTAAATCGTAACATCAAAAGATAATAAATATAATTTTAAAAATCTAGAAAATTATTGAAGAGACATCATATCGTTTAAGGTGGTGTCGAGTTTTTCGGAGATAGATCTAAAGTTTAATTTTTCTTGATAGAGACAGTTGATGAGATCGTCAATCGTGGCTTCTAATTTATCAACAGATCTTTCAGAAAATTCAGCTCGGGTATCAGAGAGTTTGAATTCTTCCTGAAGACCTTTTACCTATAAGAAAATTTTGAAGATTTTTAAGATATTTTAACAAAAGACGCATTAGTTAAAAATTTATAAAAATTATTTGTTGCTTGACAAATAAGACACAACTTTCTGGATTCGATGATATTTTCCAAGAAAATTGTGAGGTCTACTGTTATTTTACAGTTTTCAATGACTTTCAAAAAATAAAAATAACAAATCGTAAAAACAAAAAAATTTCAGGTATTTTTTTTGTAAACTTTGAACAGAAAATGTGATTTTTGAAATAACTCTTAACAAGTTGATTTCTGGCTATTTTTCTTTTAACCCCCTCACACCCAAACGCCATTCAGGGACGCGTGATTTTTAAATCCTTAAAACGAGATATAAATAATAACTTCACAGACTTTTAATTCAAATGTGTCATAGAGTTCGCAATTTTTTTTAGTAATGGTTTTAAAATTTTGATACGACTACCAGTTAAAAAGATATATTTTTCTTCTTTTTTAAGGATTTTCGCGTGATTATCGTGAAAAATTCTAGCGTAAATACGACAGAAAAAATCAAAATTCTGAGGAGACTCAGATTTAGCAAATTACTTGAGGCTGCTCCTGGTACTATTATGCTTTTTCTCTTATTTTTATTGAGAGTTTTATTTTTTCTTAAGTGATTTCTCTATAAACTCAAAAAATAAAAAGAAACAATTAATTGCGCGAATAATTTTTTTTGAAACAAATCAGTTTGATTTTTAGTTAGAATCCGATGCAAAGCAACAAAGAGCACAGCTGAAGCTTGATATCATGCCGAGTAATCAAGCTTACAGCTGACCCAATACTCAGTTTGTCTTTTCTTTAGTGGCTTAAGATCTTGATCTAATAAATTTATTTTTATCCTCAAAAATAGGTTGCTTACAATTTTCGAAATGTATTTTTCGGCACCGGAAAAAAGAAGTTATCATGTTGAAGACTAATGGAGAGAGATATTTTCAATCAGAGAACAGATTCAAAAAGCCAAGGTTAGAGTTATTTATAAATGATTTGCGTATCACTCTGGAAAAATCGTTTTTTGAAAAAAAAAGTTCATTTTTATGGCGTATATCGATCAAAGATAATTAAATCTCGTTTTTTTTATTATTCTCCAATTCACCGTGATGAGCCTCCAAAGTTAAAGTCAAAAACTATTTGTATTCAATTTGTTTCTGATTTTAGTGCGAGATCATATTCGAATAGCCAGTGTTCTACTTAATCTTTTGTAATTTATATGTGATTTTGAAAAATGTATGGTTTTCCGATGAAGTACCTCACACTAAACCTCTATTTTTGCTTGCATTTATCGAGCAAACAGAATCAAAATTTTATAGAAATTATTGGCCTCCAATTTAAATTTATCCTTGATCTCGAGTCCATAAAAATAATGAATATTTTATCGCATTTATTTTTTCCGCAATAACCGCTCAAAGTGGCGTCCCCGAATGGCGTTTTTGGTGTGAGGGGAATTTCAATAATTTTGGGTGTGAGGGGGTTAAATTAAATTTATTTACCTTGTTTTCGTATGCATCTTCTTTATCAGAGTTTTCGGCAACAATAGTTTCCATTTCACGAGTTTTTTCTTGGTTCGATCGGAGTTCATCCTCAGTGGCTCTTGATTTTCCTAGAAACTTTGTTAACAGAAGGAAATTTATCAAAAATAAAATAAAAATTATTTTCGAGAGTCTTAGTTTGCAATACCTCTACGGAGGAAATCCTTCAGTCGGCTTAAGGGGGTCGGTGAATTTTGGCAGATTTGCACTTTTTCAATTTTTTTTCTCTTGATGGGAAACTTTTTGGCACTTCAAAAGTTTCGGATAAAAACAATTTCGAACAAAAGTTGCCACTTTTGAGCTTACTTTGTATAATCTGAATTTTTTCAGATCGATTATTTTTACTTTATAAATTTTTTTTTGAAAAGACACGCAAAAAACGCGCGTTTGCTATCGAAGGTGTCTAAATTACAGTGAAATTAATTTTATTTTTTTTATTAATTAGAAGCTTCAAAAAATGGTCTTAACCACCGTTGAAAATTTATTTTATTTGAATTTATACGATTTTTTACGAAAATTTAAATTTTTGAAGAAATAAATATCGAAAGAAATATTTTTTTCATTTGTTTTATTTATTGAATTTTACACGGTGGATGGGTCGACTCACCAATTGGGCAAGTTAGAGTTTGATAAAAATTAATTAATTCTTAATAAAAGAGGGTTTCGATGGATTTCTGCCAAACCGAAGTTTCGTGACAAAAAGTTTGATTCAGAGTATACAAGAGCGAAGAAACGAAACGAGGACATATTTGAATATAGTGAAAGTAGCCATTCCAAATATTTTCCGCTTAAGATTCCATAAAAATAAGTTTCAAAATTTTTTCACAAGAAATGAGGAAAATTTTCAAAATATTTCCAAATATGATTTTTCAAAAAGCATATAAAAATATGTGGTCAGCTACGCGTTGACGTATTTTTCGTTTATTTAAAACAAATACTGTAACAAAAATTTGAAGAAAGAATAAGGCATTTTTATAATGTTCGGAACTTTTTTCGAAAATTTCTCATCGTTTGTCGAATTCGAAAAGTTTAATTCGAACTCAAAATTTTCTAAAAAAGCAATAACTCGAAATTCTGTAGTTACAAAAGTTGCCTGGAGTATGAAACATTACTTTGGTGGTATATTGAGAAGAATATCCTTTTACGAGGGCCCCAATCCGTATCTGTCAAAATGCACCGACCCCTTAACGTTATTTACTCAATCAAATGAGAGTTCACCTCAGCCAATCATCTGCACTCATTTAACTTCAGTCAAATAGAACTGACAAACCTTAGGCGCGTTGAGTATTCGTATAATTTATATCTAATACATGACTCGTGGCCTATGAATCATAGGCTATGACTGCATTTTTTCCCATAGGTTTTTTTTGAAATTTTAGATGAATTTCTTTTATCCGGAAATCACCATAAAAAAATTTGTTTTTACCTTCAAATTCCTCAGCTCTTTCAATGATACGTTCCAAATCGTTCATAACAATCTTGAATTTTCGCTCGCTGTCTTCGTATTTGTGATTTGCAGTGAGAGCGATTTGCTGAGCTTCTTCAAGTTGCGATTCCATTTGTTCAGCAGCGTCTTCATTTTGAGATGCTTGTAGTTCAATAACTCGCTTCGCATCTTCGGATTCGTTGTAAGACTAAAAATAGAATCGTTTCAGGCTGAAACTTTCAGCTATACATAAATAAATCAATATCAAAGAAGGCTTTTTTTATGTTTTTCGAAAACAAATTCTTGAAAATTATTGTCATAGTGTAGCGCAAGAACTATCACTGCCAACTTTCAGAAAAATTTTGGTTAGTTATAAAATTTAATTAGTTTAAATAAAGGTTATAGTCTAAAACTTAAAGACTTTAACTTATAAAAATTAACCCTCTCGCTCATTTGAGTATTGATATCCCGCTCAGGCACCAGACCCACTCTTATGCTTTGCCTTTGAACTCATATTATGAGAAAATTAGAAGTTTTAGCGATATAATTATTCTTAAGTCGTTGAGATAAAGGATAAATTGAAATTTAAATAAAGGTATATTAAGACAATTAAAATGTTGAGCACTTCATTTTCGCTATGAGAAAGTGATTATTTTGCAATACTAAGGTTTTTGTAAAATTTGTGATTTGAAAAAATTTACTCTCGAAGAAATAAAAAGTCAGTCAGAGACCTCAGAACAAAAAACTTAACTGTGGAAGATTAACAATCGAATTTTAAAAAAAGTGACTTTCTCAGAAAAAATATCCGATTTCCGGTTTCTAATCCTCATCTGAACCTTGACGCACGTGGGGGGGGGTGTACACTAATAATGACCACCTTGCTGATTAGTATAATAACTTTTATTATATATTTCTTTTAATTCGGGGAGAGGGGTCTTTATGGTGGAACAGTTACCTCGATGCGTGTCTACACTTTCGATTGTTTTCATATCCCATATACCACTTTTGTTAATATCCCGCGCCCTGATTAGGAAACGTAGTGTTGTTTTAAGTAGAGGCCGAGATATCAACAAATAAGTGTGATAAGGGAATTGATCTTTTGATCTATTCATCATAGGTTGATTTTTTTTATCCTGCAATACTTCTCTCAAATGAGTGGTGTTTTTTCAATTTTCCCTTACTTTGTAAAAAACTAACCCTTAAAAGTAGGTTTCCTCATGTCAAAAACTAAGAGGAAGTTTACTTGTTCAACAAAAATACTGAAAATAAATCAACTAAACAAGAAAAAAAAATAACTAGGTGTTTAAATATTTTTCTGCGAAAAATCAAGAAAAAAATAGAATAAAATATGTTTTGAACGACTCATCAAAAAGAACTTTATTTTCATCTTTCAAAAATTAATCGCAAACTCTATAGGCAATTTGAACCTTGAACTTTTATTTTAATTATTTTTCCCATTCCCGGTCTTTTCATATAAATGAAACCCACTTTTATGACTCTATGCCTGAGAGGGTCAAACAAAATTTCCAGTTTTCGAAAAAATTACATACGAAAATCAATTTTTTAATTTCCGATAAATCTTCAGTTAGTGCCTTGAAAATAAAAAATTTTCAAAAAAATGTGAAGTGACATTGGAAATTAGAACGTAAAGTTTTAAATCTATAAATAAATGAATTGTTTCTATAATTCTTTCAATAACTACTTTTAAATAAAAAAATATAAATTGATATTAATATTTCGAAATTAATTAACAGGGAAAAAACAAAAAAATTTCAAATTTTGCAATTTTCGATAAAAATATGACCAAAATTCAAAAATTCAAAAAATTTTGAAATAAAAAATTTGAACATACTTGCATATTAAAAAAAATATCTAAAACAAAAATATCTAAAACAAAATCTAAAATTATCGAATATATTTCAATCAAAAATTTAAAACTAAACCTTTTCGATACTGCCAATTTTTTCAAGATTTTCCTTCAATCGACAAGTAGATCGAGCCGTTTCTTCCTCCAACAGTGCAATCCGTCGCTTTAGGGCGCCAACTTGCAATTCCGCGTCAACTACGTCTTTATCAATAATCTCGAGCTTGTCCTGTGTAGTTTTTTGAGTTGAAATACATTCGTCTAATTTATCTTCAACTTTTGCAATGTTTCGTTGAGTTTTATCAACTTCCTTTTCGTATCTAAATTTTTATTATTTCGAAACGTATTTCATTTATTACGATAATTGGTCGATTAACATAAAAAAACGTGAATATTGAGAATTTCAAATTGAGATGCAAATATTCGTAGGTTTATTGCGTGGCTATTTTCAATTTTGAAATTCACAGAGAAAACCGAAATAGAAATAAAATTGCATGGGATTGATATATCTTACATTCATCTGCTCATTTTTCTTCAAAATTTATTAAATGAATTTTCTATAAAAATAAAATGGAACTAGTCTTCACAAATTAAGTATTCTGACAACTAGATGGCGGAATTTTTTCTTTTGTTTCAGAATTGTTTTTTTGTAGTGATTTTTGGTGCGTTTTGTGTTTAATAAAGATATATCACGATTTTTTGACGACGAAATACTATGTCGAAAAATTAAATCGAAAATTTTGATTTTTTGGTGTTCAAATTCATCATAATAGAAAATAACTAAAGTTTAAAATGGTCAAAATAGATAATGATTAAAACATAAATAGTTTTCAAAATTTATTTTTCGGGCTGTAATTTTAAGTTTTTTGGAATATTATCATTTGATATTTCGAGTATCTACATTGTGCGAGATTCTACAACTGTGCGAACATATTTTATCATTTGAATCCCCGCCATGAATTCTTGCTCACGTGATGGCGCTCAAGAGCGACTAGCTCTCGAGAAATATTCTTGAGCGAAAAAGGCGGATTAGTTGCCTCGTTCCGGATATTGGTTCAATTCCAGATATTTGCAAATTTCGGATTTCGAAAAATTAAAAAATAAATGTTAAAACTATTTAAATTTTAGTTTCGCCTCAAAAGATGAGATCGTTAAACAAAATATTATTTTTAGAAAGGGGGAAGAATTAACCTGTTAGCTTCTGATTCGAATTCTACACCTAGTTTTCCTGCTTCTTCAGATCTTCTAGCAGCGTCATCTTTCTCCTTTAAAAGGCAATCCATTTTATGCTTAATTGACTCCATTTTGAGAAACCTAAATTCAAATTTATCTACGCTGAATTTCAAGAAAATCTGCAAAAATAAACGTACTGTTATATTTCTTTGAAAATAATTCTGAAGCTTTTTCGGTAAAACTGTGGTATATATTCGTGTGTTAGATTATCAACTTTTCCCGTATTGTTGCCAGTTATGCATGCGAATTTGATGACAACTAAAAGAAGTCGCTTGTAAGGCTGGTTTTTGAAGTTCAGCGACACACCCCCTTGAGGTCCTCACATAAGTGTGTTACGTCACTCAGAATTTCGTTACATCGAAGAAGAGTTTTGCGATTTTCTTCAGGAGTTAAGGGTTGTGAAAAAAGGTTTTTTATAGTTTTTGTGATCAAATATCTGGAATATGACACATATTTTCAAGTTAAGTAACAGTTTATCGTTATATTTGAACAACAGTCGGTCTCGGGCATTTTTTTTTTTTAGAAAGCAGGGCTAATTGAAACTAATGAAATCATGTTCTGACAGTAGGTAATGTAAAACTTCAAAAATTTCATATATTTTGAAGTTATGGAAGATTCAACTTTTTTAATGGTTTTTTGTACTTTTTTTCGCCCTCAAATTGTTAGAAATATCATATTTCTATTATTTATGAGTTTTAGAACAGCGGATGAAGACAATTACCCAACTTGTTCATGCAAAATCTTTAACAAAAAAGCATCTTATTGGATGTGGAGAAAACATCACTGTCCGAAAAATCTCACAATCTGAAAAAATTATCTAATATAGCAAAATGCGTATAATTAAGTACTCCACCAAACGCAATCGAACATGTAGGTTTTCTCGGCGATATTGGTAAACTCGTCAAAATGCCCTCATTCCTTGTACTCGTGGCGAACACGAAAATATCCGGTAATCATTGCGTCTTTTCGAATCTGATGATGGGTTACTTCAATCACTTCAACATAGTCTTAAAAATGATTTGTAAAACTAGTTAATTGCGTCCTTGTTGACAGCCGGCAGAGATTCGTGATTCTTTCACATTTATTATAAATTTATGCCATTTTGATACATTTGTATATTTCCAGATACAGAGGTATTAGTTTTGCATGATTTTTGTGAGACAGTCGAAATACTTGCTGTTGAATCATTTGAAAACTTAATTTCATCAGTGTAATTAGTTCGACAAACTGTTATTTATAAAGAAAAATTTAACTGGTGTTGAAATACATATCCCTTTATTGCCCTCTCCCAAAGATTTGGTCCCTCAAAAACACGGCGGGTGAAAAAACAACGCGTCATTTGAAAACGAGTCATTCGATTAAGTTCTCAGATAGCTCAAATTGAGCACAATTATCTAATTTATATAAAGATTAAAAATTGTTTTAAATAGGATCAATTCTTTTTTTTTCTAAGATTACTGAAATTGTTTAATTATTAGTTTTTGTTAAAAAATAGAAACAAAAGTCTGTGAAAAAGTAGAAACAATGGTCTGATTCGAACCAATTTTCATTTTGTATTATTAACTGGATATTTGTGCACAGTTTGAGCTATCTAAGAACCTTATCGGCTGAGTCGTTTTTGAAAACCGCGTTGTTTTCTAACGTCCCGTGTTTTTGAGGGACCAAATCTTTGGGAGGGGGCAATAAAGGGACATATATTATAAATCAGATATCATAATAGTTACCTTAGCCTATATTGCTATTCGGCCTTTTTTATTTTCACTGGGAGCGCTCTTGAGCTTGATTTTAATCGAAATTTTGCTTCTCAATGTCGAAAACATTTTCGAATCTCCGTGGTCTATTTAGTCCGTAAAACAATTGATATACATGTATATAGATTTCTCTAGAAATGTGTTCAATAATTTTGTGTGAAGACTTCTGCGTCACTTTTTCTTTATTATAAAAATGGTTTGATAATGATAATAAATCGAAAACGTTAACAAAAGTATATCTTTTAATTAATATATGTCCATCAATTGTTTCTCAAAAACCACAATTCATCAATTGAAATTTCTTCTCTGAATAAAATTTTCACATTAAGTCAAAGACTAAACTGTAGATCAAGAGTGGCTTGGAGACCTTAACAATAAGAAAATTTATTTTAAGTTGAAAGTATGTACGATTTATTAGCAACTAATAATCAGCTTGAACATTTCAGGAATTATTTTTTTGAATATCTATTTTCTTTCGAATCACACATCACCAATTGTTACTTTTGTACTGTCAGTCTTACTCACAAAACACCTGAAATATTTTAAGATTATTATACTAGTATTTATTAAAAAAACTTTTTAGTCAACACCAACAAAGAAATAATATGAAGTCGAGATTTCGAATATTTGGAATGCAACTTTTTTAATGAATTTCAGATTTTACTGCTTTTTTTCTTTGCCTTGGATATGAAAAATTTAGAACGAGTAATGTGTAACAAAACAGTCTTATTCTGTAATCCTAAAAGCAAATTTGTCAAATAAATATACTTTTGAGATGATAAAAAAAATGTTGTCAATCACACTCAATTAATTTGTCGTATTCAATGCACAAAAAATAAGCAGTTGGATATAAAAAATTTGATTAATTTTGGAATTTTTATGAATTATCTTTATTTTTACTGACCTATTTTTATTGCAAAATGTTTTTATATCGGGAAAATATTTTCAAACAAAAAAATCGTCCAAACATTTTACAAACGTTTCTCTCATTTTTTGGTGACATCAATTTCAAATTAAATGACATGTGTACGTGCATTTTTTTGTCATAAAATATTTGCCCTGAAAATAATTCATTCCGGGCACGATTAGCAGTATCAACTTGATACTATCAAGTTAGTACTTATTTTTGAAGAAATTATTTTTAACAAATAATGTTAACACAAATTAATAATCTTGGATTTTCGCGATTATTTTTCAATCTAAATTTCGAGTATTTGATGACTTACACAAGTATCAGCGGCATCAGCCAAAAATGACAATTTAATAGTAAATTGTATAAAATTCTTAAGGTTTTTTCATCAAACCAATCTTTCCGCTCTTTCCACCAATCAGAAAGCAGGTATAAATAATGAGGAGTATAACATATAAACAGGCTCAGCATCATTGTATACTGTATGAGCGAATTAAGCCTTGTCAAGGTATGAATATGTTTATCAAGAAATAGGGAATTTTGACGACGACCACCAAAACGAATGATTATAGAGATCCAAACTGCGGCAAACAGAACTTATATTTGGGTTAAAAAGTTTTTAACATCTTTAATATTAATTTAACTTGATAGTTTGGTGGCTCATAATGCTCGCCGTCGTACCGGGACCTATTTTCAATTCAAAACTTTTTTTTTATATTTTTGTGATTAATTTACATTGTATTCAAACTTTGAAAAAAATTGGAAAATAAAGAAAGATTAATACAATGTATTAACATAATCTCTTAAAACAGTAGAAAATGAACCTATCAAAAATAATAAAGGTGCTATCAGTGATAGCCTATAACTAGTCACCCACTGTCAGCCGCAATTGTTTGGAAAACCCCTCTTATTTTGTAGTTTTTCTTGCAAATTCCTATCATTTATCACAATTGTCGAATTATCTGGACAACTTAAACAGCTCGTATCTCATCCATAAATTATTTATTATACCCAAAATCTTTGAATAAAGTCTTAAAAATATCAAAAAAAATCCGAAAATACCAAATTGTCTTAATCAATAATTAGCCTGATTCAATTCAGCCATTACAAACGCTTATTTTAAACTGATATCATGTTTTTTCAAACTATTTCGCATTTTTTTTCGAAAAAGTTATTCTTGGTTCAAAATTATGCTCGGTTTGAATTTCTAAAAATTATTGAAAAATTCTTGATTTTTTTCGACAAATAACACTTGTTCAATCAGAAAGTTCCACTGTATGTTACTTATGAACTAAAATTTAGTTACTAAATATCATTTTTTCCGAATTATCATTGCAGAAAATAAGTTTAAGGGTATCCCGGTTCCTACATTTTCTGCAGTTTTTATGTCATAAAAATGCACCAAATCAATCGTTAATGATTTTAAACCACAAAACAACCCAAATAAAAACAAAATAAAATTCGAAATTTTTTAGTTTTTTCGATTTTTTCTGAGTATTTTTTTCAAAATTAAGTTGAAAAATAACGTTTGTTTCAATTCGACCACTAAAACTTCAAAATTTTGGCTTGACGTAAGCCGACTATCTCTTCAGTGTTTTGTTGGCTTTATTGTGAGCTTACTCTCGAAAAAATCGAAGCACATTTTTTTTCGAAGATTTTTTCACGTGCCCTTGAAAAATTTATTTTTTTTGTTTTGGGTCGAAATTTATTAAAACGCTCGTACGAATTTTCTGTTTGTTTAGAACTAGCTTTTGCGAAAATTTGAGTAAATTTTGAAATTTAACCTAGGAGGAGATAGATTTTCCAATGAAAAAAAGTCCAAAAACCGGTATTTTGGACCGGTTTTTTACATATTCTAAAATAAATATGGCACTTATCGACAAAAGCGCTTTTAAAAAGTTTTGCATACTAATTATACAACTTATGTTGATATTTGAGTTTATTTCAAAATAAAACCTGGGAGGAGATAGATGTTAGCATATTTGTTTCGCAAGTTAAAGGCTAGTTCTACAAAATGGCTAATCTGAATAATATTCTTGAAGCCCTTTTTGGTTGATATTTCATCGAGAATATGTCAAATAAGGGACCGGGATACCCTTAATTTTGAAATAGAAAACAAAATAGACTATTTTTTTGGTTATAAATTGTGAACCATCACATTTGTTTCAAGAAGCGTCGAGATTAAGGTGATTCGAAAGCATCCTACAAGAGTATTTAAATCTGACCTTTATTCACCTCAAGCCTACCAGATCATATTTTGTCTCGACGCTACTTAAAACTCACGTGGAAAATTTTTGAAATCACGAAAATTAACGAATTCGATGTATTTTCGGAGACAAACGGAATAGTTCAGGCGGGACTTTATTTAGTTTACTGGTGTTTATATGCCCAAGGATAAGCCAAAATGTCAACGGTTACAATTGCTCTGATTTGAAATAATATTTAATTTTGAATTTTTTAAGTCACCAGTCTAAATCAATGCTGGATCAATTTGCATTCGAATTAATTGGTAAACAATTTCATGACACGGGTGAACAAACTCAGATAAATATTTTTTAAACAAATATTACCAAAAAAAATTATTCCTGAAATTAAGTTCCAGATTCCACATTTAAGTTTATGTGTTAAATCCAGTTTGAGATTTTCCCGTTATACTTTTGGTCAAAAATAAGTAAAATAAAATATATCAGTTATTAACAACATTAAATTTTAGCAGAATCCGCATAATCAAATTAAATTTAGAATCTATAAGGGAGTTCACTTCGAGTGATTGTAAAATTTATAAAATGAAAGTTAAAATAGCCGTATCAAAAATAAAATAAGCTGACTCGAAAGCGAACGGTTTTCTCTAGTGGTAATTTCTATTAACGTTATCGGATGTACCAGCTGGTAAAAATTAACCGGTGAAGTATAGCTTCCGGTATCGGAAGTGATATTCCAATGATTTCAATGTACCAAAAGATGTACAATTAACGGTTTTTAAAGACGGTATAATGAACTAAGAGTCATAATTGACCGCAAAGTGGCGCTTGAGTGGAATTTATATCAAGGGAAGATATAACTTCTGGTTTTCCCTCAAAATATCAATTTTCGTCTAGCGGCACTTTGCGGTCATTCAATTAAGTAAGTAAGTAAAACGACTAGAATTAATTAAAGCTCTGTAAGATCTCATATTTATGAAGAAATAATTTTTGTGATCAAATTTGTAGTTAGTGAAAAATATCTGGGAAACTAAAATCATATTATTGGCGAAAAACGTGTGGTCGGAAATTTTAATAAGACATTTAAGAATGAACAGATTCCGCTTAAGGGTGTGGGAGACGATATCTCAGCTTCACGTATAATACTTATTGATGCACCTATTTTGTAGAGAATTTTCTGCAAAGTTTTTTCACTTTCAAGTTTTTTTTTAATTTTGAGATTTTTTAAAAGAAAAGTCAGTTTTTCGGGGATTGAAATTAAAGGTTAAATTCGGACCTTAATCTAGGCTTTGCGGTGAAGTTCATGTACAAATTGAAAATTTTCTATATATTTTCAAGGAGGATCAGGCTTTTGCGTGAGGCTCCCAAATACGCTGTTTTGACCACTGGGGGCCAGGTGGTGAGTCTATTCTAGAACACTAAATGGTTTTTTAAAAGTCTATCTTCTTTTATACCCCACATACAAAGCGTCTAAAAATTTACACAAAGTACCGGATAAATGAGTACAAAAATATGATGGTTCTGATTTTTCCGAATTTTTATCTTGTATTTTTTAGAATCTCACTTTAACGCCAATTTTTACCTTTTTCGACTTCAAAATCTATCTTCTTTGAGACGAATGTTCAGAATAAAGCCGTGTTTTCGACTAAGGTAGATAAATATATTGTCGTCTACAATATAAATTATGTTTGTCAATCTGCTCAACCATATGATTCATCGAAAACATACTGATTCATCGAAAACAACGATAACCTCCCGCCTACATGGATTCAAACTCATAATTATAATTGTATATGATCGTTCTGATTTTTTGATTATTATTTTAGATTTCTAGAAACTTGACTTTTAGTGAACCGAAAATGAAAAGTTCGGAAAAACAAGTTGTCCAATTTATACCAAAATACCATTAAATTGAAGCTGATATTTTACTGATCAAAAAATTAAAACTTTGAACCAATCAGCGTCAAATTCTATAATTAGTTTTAACATTTTTGCCTAAAAATAATTGAAATTTATAAAATTTGATTAAGACATTTCCGATAATTTAAATGTCATTCATCGTTTTTGGAGAGTCATATTCACCAATAAATAATGTTCAGATCATGGCGGAATACCAGTTTTATGCGGGTTAAAGCAAAAAAATATTCCAATTTTGCAAATTCGAGATTTTGTTCTAGATTTGTCTGAAAGAAATAAGTACCCCCATGAGATTCCTTGGGTCAAATTTAGTCATAACCGATATTAATGTATCCGAAATAAGTTCAATAAAGGGATAAAAAACCGACACCTGTCCCCTTAAATAAAAAAAAATCTTTAACCCGATCACACCCTTTGACTATCTTAAGGCAAAAAAATTTTCGGGAGCCAAAACGGCGCAGAAAAACATCGACACAGACCTACAATTCAAATATCTCATAGAGTTTGCAATTATATTTGCAAAAATATTGTTGAAAATTTAATACGATTAGCCGTTCGAAAGTTATTTTTTCCTAATTTTTTTTGGGGTTTTTGCCAAAATTTCTGAAAAAATAATTGTGTGAAAACGATACATAATATCAAAATTCTCAGGAAGCCAGTTTTTAGGAAAGTATTTGAAAATTATTTTGATATTAGTTTATTTTTTCTGAAACCTCTATACGAAGAATAATTCATTCACATATGATTTTTATGAAACCTCAAAATAATGATAGAAGAACAATTTTCGAAAAATATTATTTTTTGAAAGAATTGAACGGCAATTTAACCCAAATAAAGCCGGCAAAGATAATCGATCGAATGTAGAACATAAGGTGGTATTGAGTTTTCAGCTGATAAGCAATATTTTTCACATTTTACTGCATATATTTCCACACGCGGCGATATGAATAATTGTTTTTGTAAAGCGATCGAGATATCATATCAATTTGAAACTTATATGTCATTGTAAAATGTATGGTTATTCAAGAATACTAGGGTGGAGTGAACCTCTCTTTTCTCTCGCAGTTTACTAGTTCACGGACTTCGAATTTGAAAATGTTATGTGTTTATTCCACTATTAATTCTATCCTTGATCTCAATCAGTGACAAATAAGTAAATTGATATCTTTTCCAGTTATCCCGTGGTAAACGCTCAAAGGAGTGCCTTCAGATAGCCTTTTGAGTGTGAGGCGAAGTTCTCGTTTCTGCGTGTGAGGAGGTTAAAGAATGTTTACTGTTTTTATTGAGTTTAAAAATAATTTAACCCTCACTAAATGTATCAGATATTTTATCGCAATCATATAAAATAAGTAGAACTGTTTTTCCGTCTTTGCAGATAAAATTTTAATGTGGATGCATTGCTGAGCATTTCCAGTTGTCGGATCGTTAATCACATTCCAATGAAATAATTCGGGAATGTTGAGAAGTAAGGAAATTATAATGACAATCAGGCTTTGACCATGTTTCACATATTCGGGAGATTTGAGGCCACTGTTATCAAGGTTCAAAAATGATATAAAAATTTTTGCAGTGAATGTGATTACAAAATTACCCAGAACTTGATAAAAACATTCAAGATTACTTTATTTCAAATAAATAATGAAAATTTTGCTGCAATTTTAAAAATATCACTTATTTTTTCTTTGAATATTTGGTTCTGAAAATATTTATTTATCATGAATTCCGCCTTTGTTTTACTTTCGTAAACATTTTTCTGGAACTAGACATTTAATTCAAAAGCTAGATTAAGCAGTTTCAAGAAAAAAGTTTTGTGCATGCATATCTTTTTTCCAACTGACGTGCATCTTAAAAATGAGACTATCTCTATATCGCGTGTTCAAATCCTAGTAATGTTGTGAAATTGATTGTCTTGAGTATGTTAATAGGCAAAGATGCTTGATATTGACACCGCCAAAGTCGATCGGTGCATGATCACTAAATCAATCAGTAGGACAATCATTTAGACAATATTTGTGGGATTCGAACACGCGCTATAGAGATTGTTTCATTTTTAAGATGCACTAAGGTTGAGAAAAGGATATCACTGGAAACAAAGGATATTTTTTTCGAGCAACATAATTTTTCAATTGGACGTGAAATTTCAACATCTTTAAAAATGATGATTATTGACTGGTTTTATATATTTATGCACAAAACTTCGCTCAAAAATAATTGGTAATTCCGTATCTATAAACAATGGGGTCTTTAAAAGGGTCAGAAATAATCTCTTAACCTTTCATTTCCTTCATAAAGTAATAATTGTATCGGAATAAAGCAAGAAAAGTGACCATCGAAGCATTACAAGTGATAGTCCATGACATGAAAAAAGACTAAAATTAATAACGTTAACGAATTAGTCTGTGAAATATGAACGCCAAAGAAACAAAGTCTAAAAAAATTTGAAAACTAAAACATTTTTTCAGAGAATTCAGGAATATTTTATGTACACCATGTAACGTTTTGGTTCCTTTTTTCTAACTTGCATAATTTGCTATCCGCCAATGACAACGATTAATTATGGCAACTACCTACGTCTTTTTCAGATTAAACCAATCAAAACGGTGAAATTCAAAATAATGCAAATTAAGAAATTTGCTGTAATTTTCGAAAAAGTTATCATTAGGGGACAAAGCACAATATGAATATTTGACAAAACACAATGATACAGGCTGTGACAGGCCATTTACAAGTTTAACTATAGAAAATTGAAATCGGTTATCTTGAATTGTTTCATAACACTTTTTTGAACCCTTGACATACAAAGTTCATGAAATTGGTCACAAACTTCCAAGCTCATTCGAGAACACAACTTTGACCGCTTATTTCGGGAAAATAAAACACATATAAATTTAGATTTTGTTTTTCAAAAAAATTTATTGAATCAGCCGATAAAAATAAAGGATAATTCTCACTTTTTTCGTCGGAGAGCCACAAAAACTGATGTCTCCGAATTCTAATTTATTTTCTAATTTTAAAATAAGACTTTTACGAAATCTTAGACGAGACTCTGTCATAATATAATCGCGAATTTTATGACGCAAGTTTATTGACAGTTCGTGTTTTGGCTACTTCCAAAATGTTTGTCTTTCCGTAGGACTTTGAGTGTAAGCGGGTTCTGCTTGATCATTATTTACATTTGTTTCTTTTGTGACCCCGAACAATTTGCATAAAATTATCAAAAAAAAATTAAGTCCATGCAATTAAATTTTTAGAATTCATATTGCAAAAATCTACAGGCGAGAAAACATAATGCTTAGGCGTTATTGTAATTAAGGAAAGGAAAACTTTATTCTGACCTTACATCGCTGCAAGTGCCAATATTGCCGAAAGTGCCAATATTGTCAAAAATGCTTATATCGCCGAGATTTTTGCCAAAAAAATTTTTATTTTTCGACAAAAATCTGGGCGATATAAGCATTTTTGACGATATTGGCACTTTTGGCAATATAAGCACTTGCAGCGATGTAAGGTCAGCATAAAGTTTTCCTTTCCTAAATTACAATAACGCCTAGGCAATCAAAATGAAGTCATACTGAGAACAGTTGTTCATTCGATCAAAGAGTGAATTTTGGAAGTGTAATCTCGAAAATAGCGTCATTTATAAAGTTTGAAAATTAAACTATTCCTTGAATTTTCGATCGATTGAACAACTGTTCAAATTTTCACGTCATTTCGAATGCCTACTTTTTTTTCATTTTTAACCAAAAAACTTCATCTCTGTCCTGAAATCGCCAAAAAAAATATGATCAATAGTGCTCATATCGCCGAAAGTACCCATTTCACCGAAATTATGAAAGACACTTTTGGTGATATCGCCCTCCTTGTAGATTCTTATACTATGAATCGAACGCATAAAATTGCATGAACTCAAAATTCCATGAACTTTGAATTGCATGAAATTTTAGTAATTTTGTATAGAAACAAAAAATTGCGTAGGCGCTTCTGCGATATGGGCATTGGAAGGATTTGAGATAAAAAATTTGAAATTGCATAGTTTTTTTGGCAACATCGATACTTTTGGCGATATGCTTCCCGTAATTGATAATAAAAATTTGGATTATTTTCAACTATAATTAATTGTTAAAAACATCGTAAGCGGAACAAAAAATTTCGGAACTCAACTGCGTCAAGTCCGAAAATTTCAAATAAAGCCAAATCGACCTTTCGGACTTTGACGATTGAAAGCCGAGCAAGTAATTCAATAACAGTACCAAAATTATTTTTCTTTTTTGAGATTTCTTATAAATAAGAACAATAAATTTGGAGAATTTTTATATTTGTTTTGATATTTCGGCGATTATGCCGTCATCAGAAAATGGAATACACGTAAAATGCACTGTGCCTTTTACGTGTTTTCAGTTTTCTGCTGAAAGCATAATCGCCAAAATATCAAAACAAAAAATTACCAAAATAGTTTACAAATTGAATGGCCCAGATTTTGTCTAGATACCTGTAATTTACAAAGCATTGCTGAAAATTTCCACCAACCTAGCATGTAATAATATGCGTGCAGCGGCAGTGCTGTGACGGAGTAAATTAAGTTTATGCAACAAATTGTTTCTAGGATGCTTTTTATTGGAAGGACTGATTTGCTTCTTTTATGAACTTGTCGCCATAGTATCGAATTTGTGATCGTACCAAGTACACTTAAATTCGGTGGTTAACTGATAATTCGGTGGTTGACCAAACTGACTTTATAGTCTATATGAATATAGTCAATGTATTAAATGTATATATTTGATTTTGAATGTTTGAAGACGAAAACGATATTTGAAGATAGTTTGATTCAATACAGCGTGAGTTTTCTCGAATGCGCCGCCTTTTGTTTTCAGTCGGCTTGACAGAACGTCTTAAAATTTAGCTGAAATTGATAATTCTATCTGACACCTGCCTTTTTTATTCGCTTTTTTACCCATCTCGGTTTTTTTACCCATTTTCATTTTTTAAACCTAGTATAAGAGGTTATCAGAATGTTCGCCCTAATTGAATCCCTGACATTATAATACTGCTTAACTAAAAATTCTACAAGGTAAGACATCTAAGTTTGGGGAATTAAGCCATTGACATTTTATTTTCGATAACACAAAAATAATTTTTACAAACTTATGAGTTTTCGTATAGAAATAGCGAATCTCAAAATTACCTGAAACACATCATAGCTGCTGCATGAATGCTCTCCAGAGAAACCAATTGTTTCAAAGCTGTCATGGTTTTCTCGAATAATTTTTACAAGTAAATAAATTCAAATCAATTTATCACTATGTTTATAGTGTCCATTCGCACTTTGTATGAGTCAATCAATTGCCTAGATTCCGAGATTTATATAATTTGATTTTCCAAACGTTTTTTAATCAAAAACATTCAATTAAAAATGGAAATACTTAATATTATGAACAATTAAAATAAAATAAAGATTTGATTTTTTTAATGATAGACAAAATTTGTTGAATAAATACTAAAACTAAAGGTAATTTAATTGAAAAAAATAATTGGCATAATATAACTTGATTAGTATACAATTTTTGGTGCAATAAATATTTGAAAAAACAAATTCTGACACGGTGTAACACAAGAAAAAACATTTCAACAAAAAACATAATCACCAAACAAAAATTGCCTCACAAAATTATTTTTTATTTTATAAATAATTTTTGTAAGATAATTTTTGTTGAAAAATGATTTGTTCAAAGAAAAATTTATAAAATTTTTTCGTTAAAAAATTTAATTATTTAGAAATATTTTTTTAAAAAATATTTGCTGTATAATTTTGACTCAAGGTAAATCTATTACGGGGTCCTCTAGTAGTTTTTTGCTTCTTTTTTGGCCAACATTTTCTATATAATTCGGCTTTTGAAAACGAATTATCCGATTGAGTTGTTTAATAGCTCAAACTGAGCACTGTAAAAAATTAAGTCCGAATCGCATCATTTTCTATATGTTTTTTATAAAATAATTGAAATTTTTTAATTATCAGTTTTTGTTAAGAAAATTGGAAACAATTCGGATCATTTTTCTGAAATCATTTTTCTCTGAATATTTATGCTCAGTTTGAGTGATCTCAGAGCTCAATCGAATGAGTCATTTTCGAAATCCGAATAATATAAAAAGAGAAACAGATGACCCCGTGATTGATATAATGGTTTTCACCTCCATTTGTTATTTATAAAATTTATAATTCAAAAATTTTGTTTTTACCAAAAAGTGAAATCAGACAAAAAAAATTAAAACAGTTGCCATGGGAATTTAATTTTTGTGAAAAAGGCTATGTATGACCGACTTTCGAAAATCGGAAACTTTTTTATGAAGTTTTTAACATTATTTAAAAATAATGGAATAATTTCATCGAGTTAAAACTCATTTCAAAGTCGAGTTAACTTAGAAAATGTGCGCAAAACTCGAACTATTTTGCAAAAAAATAAGAATTTATGAACATAAGTCACGGATTAGTTTGAATAATATTTGACCAACGGAAGCATACAAAAATTGTCACGTAATAGGTGACTGTCGGTTAATTCAAATTTCAACGTCCGTTGTAGCTAAGTATAATCAGAGTTAGTAGTTATAGTTGTGCGATCAAATAATCAAAGTCCAGATTTTTGCCACATGCGTCTGTATGTCTCGTTTAAAGGCCAGCCAGGAGATTTTTTTTATAAACGATGCAAGTCACTAACCGTTAAAATGAGAGTCAAATACGGACACAAATTTGAAGGTGAAATGAGTACGTTTTCACATGTGTTTCTCACTTGACATTTCAGTTTTCCACCCCTTTTCAAAGGTGAAGAAATGTTTCTAGAACATAACTCGATTTTTTTTATAAAATATACAAGAAAATATAATCAAGGCGAGGAGATGGGTGAAAAAGAGAAGATGGGTAAAAAAAAAATGAAAAAGTCACGTGACATATTATGTCATCAATTTGACTGAAATTAAAAACCCCTGTCTATCCGTTTGGGTAAAAAAGAGGAGAAATCGAAAAGACTCTGGCTATATAATTATTTTTTATTATAAAATATACAAGAAAATCTTATCAGGGCCCAAAACGTGACAAAAGTGTCATTAATGTATTAGGTGTATTCATTGTGAGACCCACTTTATCAAAACAAAACCCCGATTTTGAACGTTGAACAAAATAAGTTATAATTCGCGGATAACATAAATAGTAAACTCCCTAAATTTGGACCAATAAACACTGAAATTCTATATCCCTCTTTCACACTATTCCAAATATGTGGGCCCTGCGTAGTTAACTTAGTGTGTTCTTCGTAGTAGGGTCTAAATATTCCGGGATATAGAATTTCAGTGTCTATTGGTCCAAATTTAGGGAGTTTACTATTCATGTAATCCTCGAATTATAACTTATTTTGTTCAACGTTCAAAATCGGGTTTTTGTTTCGATAAAGTAGGCCTCAGAATGAATACACCTTATACCTTTATCACACTTTTGTCACGTTTTGGGCCCTGATTAGATTTTCTTGTATATTTTATAATCAAAAATAATCATATAGCCAGAGTCTTTTCGATTTCTCCTCTTTTTTACCCAGACGGATAGACAGAGGTTTTAAATTTCAGTCAAATTGATGACTTAATATGTCACGTGACTCTGTCTCCTTTTTTTTACCCATCTTCTCTTTTTCACCCATCTCCTCTTTTTCACCCATCTCCGCTTTTTTACTCACCTCCACTTTTTCACGATCTCCGCCTTTTCACCCATTACCCGTTTCCACCCATACAGAATTAAACTTGTAAACTTAAAATTGTATTAAATTTATTAATTTGTTTTAACAGCAACGTTTTGCAGTTCTCTGGCATTTTTCGAGCTAATTTTGTGTGATAAGAGTCTCAAAAGTACACAAAGGTACGTATCTAGAATTTGTGGGCGTAAATCAAACAAATTTTTGTCCGGATCAAAGATTTTGAAATTTTCGAAAAGTTTTATTTTCGAGATGGTTTTCTGGCCGAAAGTCCCCTGCTCTGTGCAATAATGCTTAATAAGCATCATTACTAGCACATCAGCCCTATGACTACTCTTTGACTAGATTATCTAGCCCTACGGCCCCAAATATACTTTATATAAACTGGACAATTGTTCATATTAAGCAGACTCCTGCCAGGGTTTCTCAGGTCTATATAAGACTTTTCAATGGTGAAAGCGGTGTCGCGAAACGAACCCCGCAAAAATATTTTTCTCGGAAGACGTTAAGCCTTCGCAATATATATTTTTTGAACAGAGAAAGTTTGATTTTGTCTCCCTGAAGAGGTTAAGCCGTAGGGAGGCGAATGAAAATTAAGTCAAAGGAATGCCGAGTGATGCTGAAAACATATGGAAAATAATTTGTAAATTATTGATGTTTAATATTCGGGTTAGCAGAAATTATGAGTGGTCGAAATAAAGAAGTTAAGAAGATATAGAAAATTTGCTCTCGAAGATGTTACCGAGATTGAAATAAAGATAAAGTTTGAAAAATTTTTTGCTCTCGAAGAAGTTGCCGAGAGTAAAAATAAAAAGTCAATAATGTTTTTTCTGTACACGAATTTATCACCGAAAAATTACCAAATTATTTTTAAAATGAATATGAAAAGCATTTTACTCTTCTGTTTCTGTATTTGAAAATTTATACTGTGTATGGAAATAAAATTCCCTGAAGGTTCTGCTTAAAGTTCAAGTCCGAAAGTTAAGAAGGAGGAGGGGATAAGGGCGTAAAATAGGTTTTATGAAGTAACACAGCCATTATCGAATCAGTTTAAGGGGGTAGGATGTTCTGTGAAATAATGCTTAATAAGCATTATTACTAGCACATCAGCCCTATGACTTCTCTTTGACTAGATTATCTAACCCTTTGGCCCCAAATATACTCTATATAAACTGGACAATTGGTCATATTTAGCAGACACCTGCCAGGGTTTCTCAGGTCTATATTAGACTTTCACCCCTTTGATCAAATAAGGTTGGTGTCGACGGCAATACTAACCCTAGGGTATTTCTTTGACTAGTGTTGAGGGTGGCCGAAGATTTTTCAAATTTGGAACTAGATACAAAAACTTTGGAGATCCTGAGGTGAATATCGAAAATGATGNTTAGGTGGCCTTTTTTATCAGGCGTCATTACTTTGAGACATTGTCCAATCACATCACACGTTTGTCAAGAATTCCTAGGCATTATTTTCGATAAAGCCTATATCCCTTTATCACATTTTGGTAAGAATGCTTAGCCACAACGTTAAAAAGAGTAGCAGCTACGCATTCTAACCAAAGTGTGATAAAGGGATATAGGCTGTTTGGAAAAAATCGGCCACGAAATTTAAATTTGGGACTTATGTATTTTGGGTCTGGGTAAAATTGTTTGTCGGATTTTCCGGTTCATATATTTTTCTCTATTTTATTTTAGTCGAATTCAATTTTATTAATATTAAATTTAATATTTTTGTTAAATTATTCAAAATTACTTTATTAAACTTAGTTCATAAGTCTAGAGCACAGTATAAAATCTTCCACTTCTTTACCGGGTAAAATTGCGGTAGAAAAATTTGTTGTTTACATCTTCCGCTTTTTCACCCATTTGTTGGCTGTCTAACCGTCTGGGTAAAAAAGAGGAGAAATCGAAAAGACTGACGCTGTAAGTTTTTTTGCAAATTGTAAACCCGGGAAATCCTCAATTTTCGACAGAAACCAATACAATTTATTTTTATCAAAATCTCAATATTTTATTTTTTAATTAACATAAATCTTATTCGTCGAATCACTAAAAACGAAAAATTAGCAATAATGTTTTGGATTTAGAATGTTAAACTAATATTTTCATTATCAATTTAAATCATTGCATACAATAAAACATATAATAACTACAAAAAATATTTTGACATTCTCATCAATTATGTTTTAGTTAATTTTCTCAAAAACCTATCTTCATCTATAAAGATAGAGAGGCGGCAAATATTCCTTATTATGAATTTAAATTTCCAGAATATTTTCTTATTATTCTCAAAATATTATTTTTGCAAAAACTATAAAACAATTAACTCGCCCATATTTGAATCGTATCCTTATTTCTTTCCAAGCACCGAGGTTTAATACAAACGTAATTTTCATAGCAAAAGATAAAAAAAATAAAATCGACGACAAAAATTATCGATGAAAATAGTAAACCCCGGAAACAATACTCAATAATTTTATTCTAAAACCCTCCTGTATTTGTCGGTTCTTCATCCATGAACAAGAACGAGTCTTGTAAATCTTTAATTGAAATATTTCTCATTAATTCCTCGAGGTCGTATTCGTTATATTCATCTGTTTCATTCAATAAACGACTAAAATAATCTTTGATAGCACGCAGATATTTGCACAACAAAGTCTGTATATCGACGCCTGGTCTAGTTTTTTCCACGAGGGGTCTGAGCACTGACTCCTCACCAAGTACAAACATAATATAAATTCATAACTTTACTCAATATTTATTAAGTTAAATATTTAAGTTTAATATTCTGTTAAACAGTCGGATGCAACAGAACAAAAGTGTATGGGCATCCATAGTGTTTTTTCATGGTAAATAGGGTATCCACACTGTTTTAATTTTGTCTGTTGAAATTAACTTTTTTGATTTAGTTCTTAAGGAGGTGGTCATCGCAAAACGAGGCTTGAGAAACAAATGTTCCCAATGTTATTATAATGTATTTTTAATGAAAATATAGACGACTGAGAGTATAGGGGTAGTCTTTGTGTATTAAAACATGGTTATAAAGGACTTTTTGAGGACTTCGAAAAGATTCTATATGAAATGAGTTAAACTTTATCAATTTTGGGTAAATAAACCACAATTTATAAAAAACTGAAGAAGAAATTTGAACAAAACTCTCCTTACTGATCTGCACGGACTCTTCAGCTGCACATTTATGAAGGTGCATGTGTAATTTTAAATCAAGGGAGGAGATACATTTTGATTGAGACCCCTAAAATTGGATCAAAATACTGTTTTTTGGTGATTCTGGAGCAAAATTTAAAAAAAATTTACAAAACTCTCCTAACTGATCTACAGCGACTGTTCAGTTGCACATTCATATAAGTTTCGAAAATGTACATTGAAAAACCAGGGAAGAGATACATTTTCAAAAATATTTCCGTCAGTTTTGAAGGCACGTTTCTGATTGAACGAGCTATTTGTCACTTTCGATTTGTACTTTTGCGACAATTGGCAATTGAAAAGAATACGAAAATAAATGTCATTAAATATCACTTTAATGTGATATAATATATATGAGAAACAGAAATGAAAAAGATAAATGAAAAAAGAAAACTAACAACCATAATTTAGAAAAAATTTTTGAATTCAACACAAACCTTATTCTGAAAAAGAATTCGACAAACGAAAAATTTAATGCAACGCAATCCCAAATTGAAAGCCAAAACGAAAAGATAACTCGCACGTCAATGAGAACATACCCAGGTGGTGACTAAACCACAAAAAGAAAACGTAAAATCAGAGTATTTTCAGGCCCACTGAAAAGAAACAAATACATAATTAATAGTCACAATTTAAGCTAATGCATATACCCATTGTCACAACGCGCGATATGAAATAATAGTATTTAGATAAGAACGATCGAGATATATACAAGTAATCTTCAGGAAATATTGAAACTTATAAAAAGATTCATTGTAACAACAAAACGTAAGGTATTTCCTAAACCAAAGAAATAATACATGGTGAGTGAAACCTCATCTTATATCTACACTCAACAGCATATAATCCTTACGTTCACAGAGACTTCCAAAAGACCCTTTGAAATATGACTCGCTTCACTGCATCAATGCTATACTCATTAATCTAGTCCTTGATCTAATAGGTGATCAAATAAAGTAAAGTGATATCTTTTCCAGTTTTCGCCGTGGTATAGCGCTCAAGAGAGTGCGTTCAGAAGGCTTTTGGGTGTCGAGGCGAAGTGCTCGTTTCTGGGTGGAATGGGAGGTTTGAAGAGAATGTTACTGTTTTATTGAGTTTTCAAATAAGTTAAACCCTACTAAATGTATTCAGAATATTTTATCGCAATCATTATAAAATAATAAACTGTTTTTCCGTCTTGAAGATAAAAATTAATGTGGATGGCAATCGTGAGCATTTCCGAGGTGTCGGATAGTGTAATCACATTCCCATATAATAATTCGGGAATGTGAAGAAGTAAGGAAATTATATGACAATGCAGCTTTGACCAGTTTCACATATTCGGGAGATTTGGGCCACTGTTATTAAGGTCAAAAATGATATAAAAATTTTTTGCAAGGTGAACTCGTGATTGACAAAAAATTACGCCAGAACTGATAAAAACATCAAGATTACTTATTTAAAAAAATAAGAGAATTGCTTCAATTTTAAACATATCAACTATTTTTGTTTGATATTGTCTGAAAATATTGATTTATCATGAATTTCCGCCTTTTTTTACTTTTCCTAAATTTTCTGGAATCTAGAGCATTTAATCAAGAAGCTAGAGAGCCAGTTTCAAGAAACAAGAGTTGGTGCAATGCATATCTTCTACCAACGACGTAGACATCTTAAAAACATGAGCTGATCTCTATATCGCGGTTCCAAAAATCCTAGTAATCGGTAGTGAATTGAATGTCTTGCAAGTATGCTTCATAGCAAAGATGCTGATATATGAAGACCATGCAAATTGATCGGTGCATGATCAACTAAATCGAATCAGCAGGAAAATTTCATTTAACACAATATTTCTGTGGATTCGTAACACGCGCTATAGAGACTGTCTTCATTTTTTAAGATGCACAAGGTTGAGAAAAGGATATCACCTGAAACAAAGGATATTTTTCGAGCGAAGCATAATTTTTTTAATTGGACGTGAAATTTCAAACATCGTTAAAATGAGATTATTGACTGGTTTTATATATTGAGCACAAAACTTCTTCAAAAATAATTGGTACAGTTCGTAACTATAAACATGAAGGTCTTTAGAAGGGGTCAGAAAAATAATCTCTTAAACCTTCCTCCTTCATACAAGCTAATCAATTGTATCCGGAAACGACAAGCAACGCAAAAAGCTCGAACATCGAAGCATTACAACGGATAGTGACATGACAAAGACTTAAATAATAAGCGGTAACGAAATTAGTCTTAAAATATGAACGCCAAGAAACAAAAGTCGAAAAAAAATTAAAAACAAACATTTTGCAGGAAATTCAGGAATATTTTAGTACACCAATGTACGGTTGTGGTTCCTTTTCTAACTTGCATATTTGCTATCGCCAATGACAACGATAATATGGCCACATACTACGGTCTTTTCAGATTAACAATCAAAACGTGACATCAAAATAATGCAAATTAAGAAAATTGCTGTAATTCGAAAAATTATTCAAGAGGTACAAAGCACAAATATGAATACTTGACAAAACACAATGATAACAGGCTGTGACAGGAGTATGTACAAGTTAAGCATAGCAAATTGAAATGTTATCTGAAATTGATGTCATAAACATTTTGAACCTTGACATACGAAAGTTAATGAAATTGGTCAAAACTTCCAACCAATCGAGAACACAATTACAGCGATTTCGGGAAAATAAAACAATATAAATTAATTTTGTTTTCAAAAAATTATGAATAAGCCATAAAAATAAAGAAATTCCAACGTTTCCGTCGGAGAGCACAAAAACTGAATGTCTCCGAATCTAAGTTTATCTCTAATTGAAAATTAAGACTTAACGAAAATCTTAACAACTCCTGTCAATAAATCGCGAAATTTAATGACAGTATGTGACAGTTCGGTTGGCTACTTCAAAATGTTTGTCTTCCGTAGACTTGAGTGTAAGCGGTCGCTTGACACTTATTACATTTTTCCTTCTTTTGTGACCCGAACTTGCATAGAAATTATAAAAAAAAAATAACCATGCAATAAATTTAGAATCATATGCAAAAATCTACAGCGAAAAACAAATGCTTACGGGTTATTGTCATAAGGGAAAGGAAACTTTATTCTACCTAATCGCGCAAGTGCCATATGCAGAAAGTGTCATATGGTCAAAAATGCTTATATCGCCAGAATTTTCCAAAAAAATTTATTGTACAAATCTCGGCGATAATAGAGCATTTGGACGATACTTGGCACTTTGGCAATATAAGCACGCGCGATGTAAGGTCAGCATAAAGTTTTTCCTTCCTAAATTACAATAACGCCTAGCAATCAAAAATGAAGTCATACTGAGAATTGTTCACGATCAAAGAGGAATTTTGAGTGCAACTCGAAAATACCGTCATTTATAAATTATCAAAATAAACTATTTGAATAATTCGATCGAAAACAACTGTTCAAACTTGACGTCATTTCGAATGCAACTTTTTCATTTTTAAACGCAAAAATTCTATCCTTGTCGCTGAAATGCCAAAAAAAAATAGATCAATAGCTGCATATCGCGCGAAGTACCCATTTCACCGAAATTTTGAACAAAACACTTCTTGGTGATGTACGCTCTCTATGTAGATTCTTATAACTTTGAAATCGAACCATAAAATGGAAGCTCAAAAATCATGATCTTGAATGTGCATGAAATGGTGTTGTAAATGAAACAAAAATTGGTAGGCGCTTCTGCGATATCGGGATTGAGGGTTGAGAATAATTGAAATCTGCTACGTTTTTATTTTGGCTCACATCGTAGATTGGCGATATGCGTCCGTTGATCAAAAGAAATAATATCGCTGGTTTAAGCACTGCGATACAGTGTAATGTTTTAATAAAATCGTAAGCGGAACACTCGTAACATAATTCTCAATGGAATTAGGACCATTGCGTCTGTATATATCCTAGAATAAAACTGATGATTTATCAAAGTCCTAGTGGGAATTGAGCAATTCGGTTTTATCTGTATCAGCCACCATTTGAGTGAAAGCGAGCGAGATCCAAACATTACAGACGCAAATAAATTTTAATCTAACAGAATAAGCAGATTGTCGTAGTTCTTGCATATTTCGGCAGGATAGCGTAGTCTAAAGAAAGGAATAAGTAAATGCACTTAGCTTTTTGCAACTAGTATTGCATTGTCTGTCCGTAAAGATAATCGCAAAAAGTATAACAAAATAATGTAAAAATTAGAAAAAAATTCGGAATGTGCGTCAGATTTTCGATCTAGATAAACCTGTAACTTCCGACTTTGCAAAAGGCATATTGCTCAGACCAAATTCTTTCGAATGCTAAATAAGAACATAATTGGATTTATATATTGATATGGCGTTGCAGCGACGCATCGAAAATAGACATCCGTAAAATTGCCTTATAGTGTTTCAAGTGCAATATACGCCAAAAAAACAAAATACCAAATAGTTCATGGATTGGCTTCAGATTGTACAGATCGATTGCTCTAATAAGAACTATGCAATCCCATAGTACGAGAAATAATATGTCGCATCGTCAAGTCCTGAAATCGGAGTTAATAGTAGACAATGTGTGTTAGATCCTTTATGAAGCTGATGTCTCTTTTATGAACTTGTCACATATCAGTTGGAAGAGCAAGTACACTAAGGATTACGAATTTCGTTTAACATGTAGTGTTATATAAGGTGTTACAATGATTTTAGCAGAAATAAGTAATGAATGATATATTCGAATGGAAGCGAAACATTTGAAGATAGTTTGATTCAATCAGCGGAGTTCTCGAACAGCGCGCGTTTGTTTCAGTCGGCTAGGACCAGAATCTATAAATATAGCTGAAATGGGAATTCTGATCTGACACTGCTTTTTATCGCTTTTAACCCATCTCGGTTTTTTAACCATTCATTTTTTAAACCTATAAGTAAGTCAGAAGTCCGCCTAATCGAATCCCGGACATTAACAATGCGCTCCTAACATAAAGAATCTACAAGGTTACAACATCTAAGTCTGCGACATTAAGCCATTGAATTTATTAGCATAACACAAAAAATAATTTACAAACAGAGTTTTCGTATAAAAATAGCGAATCTCAAAATTACCTGAAACACATCAAAGCGCTGCATGAATGCTTCTCCAGAGAAACCAATGTGTTTCAAAGCTACGTCAGTCTTCGTCGCGAAATTTTACAAGTAATAAATTCAAATCAATTATCACTATGTTTATAGGTGCCATGCAAGCTCTTGTTGCAGTCATCAAACATGCCTAGAATGCCGAGATTTTAATATAATGTTATTGCAAACGTTTTTAATCAAAAACAATCTCAATTAAAAATGGAACTCTAATATTATGAACAATAAAGATAAAAGATTGAATTTCTAAATGACGACACACACATTCCTCGTGAATAACCTACAAACCACGTACCCAGCGCTGAAGTTTAAGAAAAAAGACACCCCGATTATATATAATTGATATAAAATAAAACCAACTTTTGGTGAAGAAATAATTGAAAAAAAAACATAATCTTGACACGGTTACACAAGAAAAAAACAATTTCAAATATCAAAAACAATATCAGCCAAACAAATGCTCACAAAATTATTTATTTATAAATAGATTTGTAAGATAATTTTGTTGAAAAACTGATTTTCAACAGAAAAATTTACTAAACATTTCGTTACAAAAATTAATATTGAACTACTTTTTTAAAAAATAATTTGCTAAAGTTGACTAAGGAATTATAGCCGCGGTCTCACAAGCCGTCATTTTTGCCTGCTTTTTGGCAACTTGTCTTAATGGCTTTGAAAACGAATTATCCGACTGGAGTTGTTTAATAGCCTCAATCACGAGACACTGTACTAAAATTAAGTACGAATGCGCCATCATCTTTCTATATTTTGTCAAAAATAATTAAATTTTTAATTCCACAGTTTGTTAACCGCAAACACTCGAAACAAGTCGAGCATTTCGAAATCATTTCTCTGAACCCATATTTGCTCAGTTTGAGGAGTCTCAAGCTCATCGTAATATGAAATTTCGAATCCGAAAATATAAAAAGAGAACCCACAGATACCACTGATCATACAGAGTCTCTTCCACCCACTTTGTTATATTATCGAACCATCTTAAATCCCAAAATTTGTTTTACCAAAAAGTGAAATCAGACACAAAAAATTAAAACATGTTGCCATGGAATTTAAATTTTGTGAAAAAGCTATGTAGACGACTTTCGAAAAATCGGAAACTTTCTTATCAATGTCAACATTATTTAAAAAATAAGGACACACCATCCGACGTAAAACTCATTTCAAGTCAGTAACTTAGAAATGGCGCTAAACTCGAACTTTTTGCAAAAATAAGAATTTAAAGAATACAAAGTACGGATAGTTGAAATATGTTGACCACGGAAGCAATCAAGACAATGTCCGTAATGGATTTCGGTTAATTCAAATTTCAACGTCGTTGTAGCTAATATAAATAAGCTAGAAAAAGTAGTAGTTATAGTTTGCATCAAATAACAAAGGCAGATTTTGCACATGGCGCTGTATGTCTCGGTTAAACGCCAGCCAGGAGATTTTTTAATAAAGAACAGAGCACTAACCGTTAAAAGGCCAGCATCAAATACGGACCAAATTAATAAGGGAAATGATCATTTCACATGTGTTCTCCTTGACATGTCAAGTTTTCCCACACTTTTCCAAGAGGGAGAAATGGTCTAGAACAGTAATTCATTTTGTTATAAAATATACATAGAAAATAATCAGGGCGAAGGAGAATGGGGTGAAAAAGAGAAGATGGTAAAAAAAAGTGAAAAAGTCACGTGACAATATTAGTCATCAATTGAACTGACAATTAAAACACTCTGTCTATCGTCGGGTAAGAAAAGAGGAAGAAATGAAAAGACTCGGCTATAAGGATTATGTTTATATAAAAATAGTAAGAACATCTTATCAGCCCAAACGTGAAAAAGTGTCTGAAAAGTAAGTGTATTCATGATGAGACCGCCTTATCGAACAACAACCCGATTTGAACTGTTGGAACAAAATAGAGTTAAAATCGCGGAAAAATGAATAGCTAAACTCCCAAATTAGACCAATAAAACACTGAAATTCTATATCCCTCATTCACTGCAGCAAATATGTGGGCCCTGTGTAGTTAACTTAAGTGTGTTTTCTCGTAAGGGCTACAAATTCCGGGATATAGAATGTCAGTAAGTCTATGGTCCAATTTAGGAGTTACTATTGCATAGGTAACCTCGAATTAAACTATTTGTCAAGTCAAAATCGGTTATTTGTTTCGATAAAGTAGAGCTCAGAAGAATACACTTATACCTTATTATACACTATTTGTCAAGTTTTGACCTGATAGATTGTGAATTTTATAATAAAAAATAATCATATAGCCAAGTTTCGATTTCACTCCTCTTTTTTAGCCCAGACAGATAGACAGAGGTTTAAATTTCAGTCAAATTGATGACTTAAATATGATCACGTGCTCTGTACCCTTTTTTACTCATCTTACTTTTTCACCCATTCCTCTTGTCACCCATCTCCGCTTTTACTCAACTCCACTTTTGCACGTTCCGCGCCTTTCACCATTACCGTTTCCACCGATCACAGAATTAACTTGTTAATTGAAAATTGAATTAAATGTTATTAATGTTTTTAACAGCAGCGTTGCAGTTCTCTGGGCATTTCCGCAGCAAGTTTGTGTAAAAGCTCAAAAGTACACAGAAGGAGTATTAGAATTGTGGGGGTAAATCATAAAATTTTTGTCCGGATCAAAGTTTGAAATTTACGAAAGTTTCTTTCGAGATGGTTTCTGGCCGCAAAGTTCCCCTGCTGTGCATAATGCTATAATAAGCACTCATTACTAGCACATCAAGCTCCTATGACACTCTGACTAGATTAGCTAGCTACGCACACAATAAATTAAGTAATTAAACGGACATATGTTCATAATTAAGCAGAACTCACTGCAGTTGTCTCAGGTATATTAGACTTTTCAATGTGAATAGCGGTGTCGCGAATCGAATCCCGCAAAAATATTTTTCTCGGAAGACGATTAAGCCATCGTAAAGTTATTTTTGAACAGAATGAAATTTGATTTGTCCTCCTGAAGAGGTTCAGTAAGTCGCGTGTAGGGAGGCGAATGAAATAAGTAAAGAATGCGAATGAGCGATAAATATGGAAAATAAAGTTGTAAATTATTGACTGTTTAATATTCGGGTGTAGCAAGAAATTATGAGTGGTGAAAATAAGAAGTTAAAAATATGAAAATTTGCTCTCGAAGATGTTACCGAAGATTGAAATAAAGTATAAAGTTTGAAAAATTTTGCGTCTCTCGAAGAATTCGAGAGTAAATAAAAATAAAAGTCATAAGTTTTTCTGTACACGACATTTCACAAAAATACAAATTATTTTAAAATGAATATGGATAAAGCATTTACTCCTTCGTTTAGTATTGAAAATTTATACGTGTGTATGGAAATAAAATTCCGAAGTTCGCTTAAGATTCAAGCCAAGGTTAAGAAGGAGGAGGGGATAAGGGCGTAAATTGTGGTTTTATGTAGGAAACAGCCATATACTCGACAAGTTTAAGGGGGTAGGAGTTCTGTGATAATTTGCTTAAGTAAGCATTATTACAGACACTACCCTTGGACATTGCTTTGACAGATATCTAACCCTTTGGCCCAAGTATACTCTATATAAACTGGACAAATTGGCATATTTAGAGACAACCTCCAGGTTTTCCTCAGCTATAATGACTTTCACCCTTGCTCAAATAGGTGGTCCAAGGCAATACTAACCTCAGGTCAATAGTCTGATCTAGTGTTGAAGGGTGGCTGAATTTTGTCAATTTTGGTAACTAGAGACAAAAAACTTGGGATCGCCTGAGTGAATATGAACAATGATGTTAGGGCTGGCTTTTTTATCAGGCGATAGACATTTGGAACATTTGTCTCAATTTCAATCACACGTTTGTCAAAGATGCTCAGCTTTAATTTCGATAAAGCCTATATCCCTATATACACTTGTGTTAGAACATAGCTTAGCCACAACTGGTTAAAGAAGAGTAGCACGCTTACGCATTCTACACAAAGTGTATAAAGGGAGATAGGTCTTTTGGAAAGAAATCGCTATCGAAATTTAAATTGGGACTTATGTATTTGTGCTGGTTAATAATTGTATGGTTCGGATTTTCTGTTTCATATATTTTATCTCTATTTTGTTTAGTCGAATTTAATTTTATCTATATATTAAATTTAATCATTCTTTGTTAATTTATTGTCAATATACTGTTATTAAACTGAAGTTCATAAGTCTAGAGCACAGTATAATAATCGTTCCACTTCTTTTACCTGGGTAAAATTTAGCGGTAGATAGAAATTTGTTGTTGTCCATATTCCGCTTTTTATCGCCATTGTGGTTGTCTAACCGTCTGTAAGAAAGAGAGAAAAATCGAAAAGACTCGTACGTCGTGAAGTTTTTTTTGCAAATTGAAACTCGGGAAATCCTCAAATTTTCTAATCGGAACGAAAACAAATACAATTTTTTTATCAAATAGTCTCAGTATTTATTTTGTTAATAACATAACATCTAATCGTCGAATCACTACATAACGGAAAATATAGCAATATGTTTGGATTAGAAGTAAAGAAAATATCATATATTTAAATCATTGCATACAAAAACATAATAAATAATAAAAAATATTTGACATTTCTTCATCAATTATGTTGTGTTCAATATTTTCGATAAAACCGTATTCCATCTGATAAAAATATAGAGAGGCGGCAAATATTCTCCATATGAAATTTAAATTCCAGAATATTTTCTATTATTTTCAATATTTTTTTGCACAAAACATATAATAAATTATCTCGCCCTATCAGATTTGAATCGAGTATCCTTATTTCTTTCCAGCACCGAGGTAATACAAAGTAATTTTCAATAGCAAAAATAAAAAAAATACAAATCGACGACAAAAATTATGATGAAAATAGTGAATCCCCGGAAACAATACTCGACTCAAATTTTATCATAACCTCTGTATTGTCGGTGTTCTATCCCATGAACAAGAACGAGTCTGTAATCTTAATTGAAATATTTCTCAATTTAATTCCTCAGGTCGATCGCTATATTCACTGTTTCATCAAAAACGACTAAAAATATTCTTTGATAGCACGCAGATATTCACAAAAGTCGTTGTATACCGATCGCCTGTCAGTTTTTTCACGAGGGTCTGAGCACTGATCCTCACCAAGTACAAGAACAATAATAACAATTATTGACTTTAACTCAATATTTTTAAGTTAATTTTAGTCTGATTAATAGTTCTGTTAAACAGTCGGATGAACAGAACAAAAAGTGTTATATGGGTGCACCACGAATAGTTGTTTTTAATGGTAAAAGTAGGCGTACACACACTGTTTAATTGTGTATCGTTGAAATTAACTTTTTTGAGTTAGTTCTTAAGGAGTGGTTTCGCAAAGCGAGGCGTTGAGAAGACCAATTTCCCAAATGTTATTTTTAATGTATATTGAATGAACAATATAGATCACATGAGAGTAGGTAGGGTAAGTCTTTTATATTAAACATGTTATAAAAGGACTTTTTGAGACTTCGAAAATATTCTATATGAAATAAGTTTTTTTTTTTTAAAAAACCGTGTGGACAAAACACCTATATATAGGTGACTGATATTTAAAATCATCTAAAATATCAAAAAAAACCATCGTAGAATGCGACCTTCGAATACATTACTAAATGAATTTTTGGCACGAGATATCAAAAAAGTGACTTATTCTTTTTTTTGGAAATTTGTGTCAACGATTTACGGAGGGATTGAATTTTTTGAAATTGTTTTTCAATCTTTTACCTCTAAAAAAATTAAATGCCGACCCTAATTGCGTCACATTAAATTTGAAAATAGCGCAGTTTTTAGAGGAAATGTTTTTTTCATGGTTGACACTCAAAACAAAGATTAATTGGTATTACAGGAACAGATATTTTTTTTCAAAAGGATGATTCAAAATGTTCAATTTTAAGTATTTCAGCGAAAATGATTTTAATTATTAAAAATTAATTCGAGCCAATTAAATATTGTCCCCTAGAGTCACTTGCATTAGTAAATCGATCTCAGAAAAATACATATCAGAAGTGTACTTATTGCGTTGTATAGGTGGGAAAATAACCTATTTTTATGACAATATGATTTTTTTCATCAAAATTTAAAACTATTTAAAAATAATTTTGATTGATTATATATAATCAAATCAAGAAACACGATGACATATGTCAGATTCTTCGTGCAATCGGATTCCAATACCAAAAATTTATGAACACCAACTGGTAAGTCTTGTATCACTGATATGCTGTATGCATTGCTCTTATCAGTAAATTTTCTAGAACTAAAAATCAAAATTCAGAATATCGAAAGATGTCTGGATGCAAAAATAATCCGTTTGAACTTCCTTATGCAAGAAAAAATGAAACTCTAACACTTGGCTTTCTGGAATACGCGGTTGAACAGTCACTATCATATAAGGTGTCGGTGCCATTGGGCGCGAACTTTTTTTCTGTGCTCACACGGGTTTAAACTCTTCAGCTGCCATTATGAAGGTGAATCGTGTAGATTTAAATCAAGGCGCAGGAGATACATTTTGATTGAGACCCGCTAAAATTGGATCAACATACTGTTTTTTGGTGATGTTCTGGAGGCAAGATTTAAAAAAAAAAGTACAAACTGCTCCTAAACTGATTACAGCGACTGTCAGTTGCACAATTCATATAGTTTCGAAAAATGTTATTGAAAAACTAGGGAAGAGACTACATCTTGAAAAATAATTTCGGTCAAGTGGTAAGGCACGGTTTCTGATTGAACGAGCTATCTGTCATTCGAATTTGTACTTTTGCGCACAATGGCAAATGGAAAACCCTTCAAAGCGACAATCACGCCCTTAAGGGAGTGGTGTCGCTGATTTGGGCTCTTCCAAGGTCAATTTCCCGCCGAAAGCTAGCATGAGTGAGTTTCCAAAAACATTGTTTAGCCACAGAACCAACCTCGCGGTAAAATTTAAACTAACAGTAAGTCTGATATGCATATCCCACCTACGCCGAACCTATGCTTTAAACGCCTCTAAAAAAACACGCAGTTAGTGCCTACGCCTTCATTTTCATCATTATTAATTAGTTTTTGTGTCTAGGCTCCGGAGAAGCCTTAACGAAAACGTGCCAAAATGCTTTGTTTTAAAATTGGCTTTCGGTGGGCCAAAAGAAACGAAAACAAAAATTATTGATTTATTTATGATTCAATTGAAAAGTGCGCTCATTTGTTTCTTTTGACGTCTACCGAGTTAAAAATTTGCACCAAAATCCTTAAAGAGTGTTGTATTTACCTGAAAAAATATTTGGAGGCATTTTTTCTGGTTTCAACATTTGTTCAAAAAATTAAGGTCAAAAATGAAAAGTTGCCATGGCCCCAAGAGACCCCAAAGTCAAAATTGCGAAAAAAATTCCTAGTTTATTTGTTAAACAAGTCTTTGTTTCAGAGGCAAGTATATCTAGTCAAAGCTGTATCTCTCAAACTGGTGGAGGAGATACGCTTTGCCTGAGGCCTCCCAAACTGACCATTTCGACCAATTGGCTAAAAATGAAAAGTTGACATGGCTCCCAGGAGACGCCGAAGCAAAGTTTCGAAAAAACTCTCGTAGTTTCTTTGTTTAAACAAGGTGGCTTTCAGATCAGTATAAGTCGAAATAATCTCTCAAAGATGGTGGAAGAGATAGCTTTTGCTGAGCC
>SCLH01000557.1:296902-315649 GCA_004367855.1 Oikopleura vanhoeffeni | reverse complement strand
GCGACAATCACCGCCTGTAGGAGTGGGCTGTCGCTGATTTGGGCCTCTCCAAGGTCATATTTCCCGCCGAAAGCTAGCAGAGTGAGTTTCCAAAAATGGTTACGGCACGAGAACAACCGCGTAAATGGTTAAACTGAACAGAATCTGATATGCAATCCACCTACGCGACACTACTGCTGTTAAAAGCCTAAAAAAACACGCAGTTAGTGCCTACCGCTTCATTTTCATCATTATTTTATTTTTGTGTCCAGGCTCGAGATACCTAACGAAAAGTGCCAAATGCTTTTGTTAAAAATTTTGCTTTCGGTGGGCCAAAAGAAACCGAAACAAAAATTATGATTTATTTATGATTTACAATGAAAGTGCGCCTCATTTGTTTCTTTTGACGTCTACCGATTAAAAATTTGCACCAAAATCCTATAAAAGTGTTTGTATTAGGAAAAAATTATTTGAAGGCATTTTTTTGGTTTCTACATTTTCAAAAAATAGGCTCAAAAATGAAAAGTTGCATGGCCCCAAGAGACGCACAAAGCAAAAATTGCGAAAAAAATCTCTAGTTTATCTGTTAAACAATCTTTGTCAGAGGCAGTATATCTAGTAAAGCTGTATCTCTCAACTGGTGGAGGAATACGCTTGCCTGAGGCCTCCAAACTGACAAGTTTCGAACCAATTGGCTAAAAATGAAAAGTTATACATAGGCTCCCAGGAGACGCCGAAGCATAGTTTCGAAAAAACTCTCGAGTTTAATTTGTTAAACAACTGTGGCTTCAGATCAGTATAAGTGAAATAATCTCCAACATGTGGAAGAGATATGGCTTTTGCTGAACCTCCAATCGACATTTCAAAATAATTTTGGTTTTTCGCGTGTTTGCCGTGAAAGCAAATTCTTAAAACAAAAGCGCTTTTGCATACTTGTAAGATTTTCCGGAGCCTTACACGAAAAAAATAATAAAAGGTGAAAATTGAAGGAGAAGAACATAAACTGCGTGTTTTTTGAAGAAGCTTTTTAAAAGCGAAAGGTGTGGCGTAGGGGATTGTATAGAATACTGTTAATATTAAAATACGGCGAAGGGGTTCTGTAGTAACAAAACTTTTGGAATATCATTTTGCTATGTTGGGCGAGAAGGGCCTCGAAGAGGCTCAAATGTTCGACCCAACTCCTTCAATGGCAGTGACCGATCGATTAAGTGAACTAGTTTTTAAAAGTTTTTCGACGCTAGTTCTTGGATGAACGCGGCAAATGGCATTATTGAAAGCCTGACTAATCGAAAGAACAAGTCATATAGGGTCGGTGCATTTTGACAGATTGCCATTTAATTTTTTGTTTTGATGGAAGACTTTGCACTTAAAAATTTTCGACATAAAAACTTTTTCGAAACACAAGTGTCCATTTTCAGCTACTTTGACATAATCTGAATTCTCTTCAGATGATATTTTAACGTTATAAATCATCGTTTGAAAAATACTGCTAAAAAACGAGTTCTCCACTGCTTTCTAAATAAGCATTAAATTATTATTTCCATTTTTTATAGGGCAGCCTAAAAGATAACGCTTCGACCAACCGAATTGGATGTTATTAAATTTGTATTCATACAATTCTACGTCAAAATTCGAAAATTTAATTGGGAAAAAAGACGAAAAGAAACCGAAATTTTAGCCACTCGAAGAAAATTTCTGGCATGAGTTGATGAAATAATATGAAAACGTTGGCTAGTCGGTACCAATGCGGCAAGTTGAAGTGTAATTAAAATGTTTAATTCCGGATAATAGGGTCTTTGAGTATTCTGCAGATCAGTAGTTTCGTTTAACAAAAAGAATGATTCAAAGATATTAACAAGAGCGAGAGAACAACAACAAATACTATTAAATTAATAAAAGTTAGCTATTCAAAATATTTACGCAAGGATTTCAAGAAAAATAAGTTGAAGAATTTGAAAATGAAATGAGGAAAATTTCAAAATATTTCAAATAGTTTGACGCGAAAATCCCAAATAAAAGTGCCGAATGATTCTTCAAATAGCTAGGTAATACAAAAACTATGTGGTCACTAAGCCAAAATAAAGTGCATTTGAAGAGTTTTCGTTGATTTGAACAGGATAATGAGAAATAGAAAGTTGAAGCAAGAAAATAAGGCATTTTAGATAATGTTCGGAACGTTTTTTTCAAAAATTTGTTGAATTCGAACAAGTTGAATTCGAAACTCAAATTATTCTAAAAAAAAACAATAATTTTCAAAATCGCTGTAGTATACAGGTTAATAAAGTTACGTGGATTATGCAAACATACTGATGTATATTTGAGATAAATATAAAGCAACCAAGTGAGAATCAAGAGCTCAATATCCGTAATCTGTCAAAATGCCCGACCCTTAATTCATTCGACAACTAATTATAATCTTCAAAAACCACCAACGCTCACGCATCACTCTGATATAAGGCTCAAAAAAAACTGAAACCTATCAGGTTGCCTTAAGGGTACGGATCGGCACTCTTTACAGGGTACGTATTGGGGTGTAAAATGACGCGAAATTGCTAGAAACACTTTCGAGAAAGCATACCAACTTGATGAAAAAAAACAAAAAAAATCCGAAAAACAGTTCGAAATTTCATATTTTGCAGAATTTACTGAGTATTTTTTTTGGGAAACATTGAAAACCCACGTTTCGACAGTAAAACTCAATATACAAAAGCGTAGCTGATTTTGATCAGTGAAACTCAGCTCTAATTGGATACTTGTCGACTTTCATTCCCGAGTTTTCACTTCCGTTGAAAAGCGATTTTTCTAGAATTCACAAAATTTGTTAAAATTCTCTGCACCATCAATAATAACAAAACATATTCTCATCTTTCCAAACTTATACTGCATTCTGAAGTGTAACTAGGAGAGAGATGATTTTAAATTAACCCGCGAAAATGCTTGAAATAGGCGTTTTTTGAGTGTGGGCTAGTTACCTCATTTGGGACGCACTAATACAGCCCGTGTATTCCGTACCAAATTGGTCTGGCATATATTTTTTTCTTCTCAGACCAGTTGGTTACGGAAAGCACAGGACGTGCTTAGAGTACCCAAATTGGTCTAATCGAAAAATATTGGTGAAAAACCGCACGTCATGGTTAAGCGTCGTTAGGGGCTGACCGATTCACCGATTCACTGGAGCACAGTGTAGACAGCAGATAAGTAGGCAGTACGGAGACTTTTGCATAACGAACCCTCAGTAGGGATCAGGCTGTAAAGGGTGTCTACCCGAGTCCGGATTTTCTATCCCCATCCCATTTTTCCTATTTTGCTTAAAACTACCAAAAAGGGATTGGAAAAACCACGGCAAAACCATCCTATTTATAAGCTGGTAGGAGATGCTTAAAGTTAATGGGTTAACTTCTAAAAAGAAAGATTCGGACGGGAAAAAAATTGGCTCAATGTCACAATTGAGTATCAAAAACACTTCGGCTCTGAAAGGCTGTATAAGTAGGTCATTTATTATGATGTTTGTTGTGATCAACCGATGCCTGAGCCTCCCAAACTGACCATTTCAAAATTTCAATTTTCGGTTTTTTCGCGTTTTTGTCCGCTGAAAGCAAAATTTTAAAACAAAAGCGCTTTTGCATTACTTGTAAGGCTTTTCCGGAGCCTTACACGAAAAAATAATAAAAATGGTGAAAATTTAAGGAGAAGACATAAACTGCGTGTTTTTTTAAGAAGCTTTTTAAAAGCGTAGGTGTCGGCGTAGGTGGGATTGTATGAGAATACTGTTAAATTCAAAATTACCGCGAAGGTTGGTTCTGTTAGTAACAAATCTTTTTGGAATATCATTTTTGCTAGTTTGGCGAGAAAGGGCCTCGGAAGAGGCTCAAATTTGCGACACCAACTCCCTTCAAGGAGTGACCATCGATTATTAAGCTATTTTTTAAAGTTTTTCGACGTAGTTTCTTGATGAACTGGCAGAAATGGCATTAATTAAACCTGCTGAACTCGAAGAACACGTCATTAAGGGGGTCGGTGCATTTTGACAGATTTGCACTTTTTTAATTTTTTTTGTTTTGATGGGAATTTTTTGCCACTTCAAAATTTTCGAATAAAAACTTTTTCGAACACAAGTTGTCACCTTTCAGCTTACTTTGTATAATCTGAATTTCTTCAAATTGATAATTTATACTTTATAAATCATCTTTTGAAAAAACACTCAAAAAACGCGCGTTTGCTTCCATGCTTTCTAAATAACAGTTAAATTTATTATTTTTCATTTGTTACTTAGCAGCCTTAAAATACGCTTTCGACCACCGACTCTGATTTATTAAATTTTATTCATACGATTTCTACGTCAAAATCGAAAATTTAAATTTGGGAAAAAAGACGGAAAAACCGAAATTTTACCACATCGAAAGAAATATTTTTCTGCATGAGTTGAATGAAATAAATTGAAAACGGTGGATAGGTCGGCTTACCAATTCGGCAAGTATAAGTGTAATAAAATTGTTTTAATTCCGGATAATGAGGGTCTTTGAGTATTTCTGCAGATACATAGTTTCGTTTAAAAAAGTATGATTCAGAGTATTAACAAGAGCGAAGAAACAAAACAAATACATATTTAAATAAAGTAAAAGTAGCTATTCATAATATTTTAAGCTAAGGATTTCAGAAAAATAAGTTTGAAAAATTTTGAACAAGAAATGAGGAAAATTTTCAAAAATATTTCCAAATAGTTTTGACCGAAAATCCCAAAAAAATGCCAGATGATTTTTCAAATAGCATAGGTATAAAAAATATGTGGTCACCTAAGCCAAAAATTAAAGTGGCCATTTTAAAGATTTTTTTCGTTGATTTGAAACAGATAATGAAAATAGAAATTGAACAAACAATAAGGCATTTTTATAATGTCCGGAACTTTTTTCAAAAATTTGTCGAATTCGAAAAGTTTGAATCGACTCAAAATTTTCTAAAAAAACAATAATTCAAAATCCTGTAGTTACAAAAGTTACCTGGATTATCAAACATTACTTTGATGGTATATTGAGATAAATATACAAACCAAGTGAGAATCAAGAGCTCATATCCGTATCTGTCAAAATGCACCGACCCCCTTAATTTCATTTCGACACTACTTATAATCTTCAAAAACCCTACCAACGCTCACGCACTCACTCTGAATAAGGCTCCCAAAAAACACTGAAAACCTATCAGGTGCCTTAAGGGGGTAGCGGTCGCACTCTTTTCAGGGTACTTTCGGGTGTAAAAATAGCGCGAAATTGCTAGGAAACACTCAGAAAGCATAAACTTATTGAAAAAAACAAAAAAAATTCGAAAAAAAGTTCGAAATTTTCATATTTCTCAGAATTTTACTGAGTATTTTTTTTTGGGAAACATTGAAACCGACTTTTCGACCAGTAAAACTCAAAATATCAAAAAGCTGTAAGCAGATTTTTTGATCAGTGAAACTCAAGCTCTAATTTGGTGATACTTTCAACTTTCATTTCCCGAGTTTTCACTTCCGGTTTACTAAAATGCGATTTTCTAGAATTCAACAAAATTTTTTAAAATTCTGCACCATCATAATAACATAAACATATTTCTCCATTTTTTCCCAAATTTATACTGCATTCGGAAATGTAACCTAGGAGGAAATAGATTTTGAATAGCGAAAATCTCTGAAATTAGGCGGTTTTTGAGTTGGTGTCTAGTGTACCCATTGGGTACGCTAACACGCCCGTGTTTTCCGTACCCAATATGTCTGCATATTTTTTTTTATTCCAGACCAATTTGGGTACGGAAAGCACGGCGTGCTTAGCGTACCCAAATTGGTCTTGAATCGAAAATATGTTGTGAAAAAACGCAACGTCATGGTTATGCGTCGTTAGGTGGTTGACGAATTCCACCGATTGCACTGGAGCACAGTGATAGACAGCATAAGTAGGCGCAGTACCGGAGACTTATTTGCATAACGAACCCTCAGTAGGGATCAGGCTTGTAAAGGGATTCATCCCGATCGGATTTCTATCCCCCATCCCATTTTTCCTATCTTTTGCTTAAACCTACGCAAAAAAGGGATGGAAAAACCCACGCAAAACCATCCTTTTATAAGCTGGTAGATCTTAAAGTTAATGGTTAACGTTACTCTCAAAAAGAATGATTCCGGACCGGAAAAAAAATTTGGAGCCTCCAAGTGGTCACAACCTTTCGGGCTCTGAAAGGCGCTATAAAGGTTCATTTTATTGATTTTTTGTTGTGATCATACCGATCGCGTCACAAAAACTCAAAAAACCCGTACTGAGGGTTTCGTTTTGCAAGATAAGTCTCCCTGTACTGACCCTACTTATGCGCATAAGTTATGCCTATCACTGTGCTCTCAGGCAGTCGGTGAAATTCCTCAACCACCCTCATGACGCAAAACCATGACGTTGCGGTTTTTCACAAATATTTTCGATTCAGACCAATTTGGGTACGCTAGCACGCCCGTGCTTCCGTACCCCAATTGGTCTGAATAAAAAAAGTCGATTGGCCAATTTGGGTACGGAAAGCACGCTCCCGGTTTTTTGAAGTTCTAGAAAAAACAAGTCGGAAATTTAAAAAATCCCCCGATCATATTACAACCATAAGTATTTCCGTGGTTCATACCAAGTTTGAGTGAAATCGTACACATCTACCACATGGCTATTCTCAAAAGTTTCGAAGCATTTTAGTATTCTGGTTAAGGGGAGTACAAAAGTACCATTTTGCGACCACTACCCCCTTAACATACAATTTTCATATATTTTTTCTAATTTTGTGTGACAAGCTCTTCTGGAAAATCGACAATAAACTCAGGCCATTTTTTTTCGAAATTTTGCTATTAACGGACAATTTTTCTTTTCGTTTAATTTTCGTTTAAATTTTTATTATTTTGTTCCGTCAAAAACAAAATTTTGAAAAAAAATGGCCCAATTTTATTGTTGATATTGCTTTTATAGAGTCTGACACAAAAAAAATGATGAAAACTTAAGGAAAAAGGTAGCTTTTAAGGATGTGGGCGACGATAATTGAGCTCTTTTTTACACATTTTCAAGTGAAGTTTCTGAGAAACTTGGCTTCAGAAATAATTAATTTCTATTCCAAATACGTAGTACAACTCTTAAGGAAGGTGCCATGGCATGCCANGTCGGTGCATTTTGACGAGATTGACCTTTTTTAATTTTTTTGTTTTGGTGGGACTTTTCGCCACTTCAAAATTTTCGATTAAAAAATTTTTTCGAAACACAAGTTGTCACCTTTTCAGCTACTTGTATGTAATCTGAATTTCTTCAGATTGACTATTTTTAACGTTATAAAATCATAGGGCTTTGAAAAAACAGCTCAAAAAACCGCAAGTTTGCTTCCATGCTTTTCTATAATAACAGTCTAAATTTATTATTTTCATTTTTTATTAGGCAGGCCTTAAAATACCGCTTTCGACCACCGATCGGATGTACATTAAATTTATTCATATCATTCTACGTCAAAATTCGAAAAATTGTAAATTGGGAAAAAGAGCGGAAAGACCGAAATTTTACCACATCGAAAGAAATATTTTTTCTTGCATGAGTGAATGAAATAAATTTGAAAACGTTGGTGAGGTCGGCTTACCTAATTCGGCAAGTTTGAAGTGTAATTAAATTGTTTTAATTCCTGGATAATGAGGGTCTTTTTTGAGTTTATTTCTGCAGTTCAGTAGTTTCGTTTAAAAAAAGATATGATTCAAGATGGTATTAACAAGAGCGAAGAACACAAAACAAAACATATTACATAATAAAAGTAGCTATTCAAAATATTTTAAGCTAAGGATTTCAAGAAAAATACAGTTTGCTAAGAATTTGAAAATGAAATGAGGAAAACTTTTTCAAAAAATATTTCAAATATGTTGACCGAAAATCCCAAAAAATTGCCGATGATTTTTCAAATAGCATAGGTCTAAAAAACTATGTGGTCACCTAAGCAAAAATTAAAAGTGGCCATTTTGAAGATTTTTTTCGTTGATTTTGAACAGATAATGAAAATAGAAATTGAAGCAAAACAAGTAAGGCATTTTATAATGTCCGGAAGTTTTTTCAAAAAATTTGTGAATTCGAAAAGTTTGAATTCGATCAAAATTTTCTAAAAAAAACAATAATTGCAAAATCCTGTAGTACTAAGGTCACATGACTAAAAGTACCTGGATTATCAAACATACTTTGATGGTATATTTGAGATAAATATACAAAACCAAGTGAGAATCAAGCAGCTCATATCCGTATCTCGTCAAATGCATCCGACCCCTTAATTTTACACTTTATTCAAACTCCAACGTACGCAGCTCACTCTGAATAAGGCTCCCAAAAACACTGAAAACCTATCAGGGTGCCTTAAGGGGGTAGCTGGTCGCACTCTATTTCAGGGTACTTTGGGGTTGTAAAATAGCCGCGATAATTGCTAGAAAACACTCAGAAGCATAACTTATTGAAAAACCAAACAAAAAAAAATCCAAAAAAAAGTTCGAAATTTTCATATTTTTCAGAATTTTACTGAGTATTTTTTTTTTGGAAACTATGAAACCCACTTTTCGACCAGTAAAACTCAAAATATCAAAAAGCTGTAAGCGATTTTTGATCAGTGAAACTCAAGCTCTAATTTGGTGATACTTTCGACTTTCATTTCCCGAGTTTTCAACTTCCGGTTTACTAAAATGCGATTTCTAGAATTCAAACAATTTAAATTCTGCCCCATCATAAATAACATAAACAATTTCTCCATCTTTTCCAAATTTATACTGCATTCTGAAATGTAACCTAGGAGGAGATAGATTTTGAATAGCGAAAATCTTGAAATTAGGCGGTTTTTTGAGTTGGTGGTCTAGTGTACCCATTTGGGTACGCTAACACGCCCGTGTTTTCCGTACCCAATAATTCTGCATTATTTTTTTTTATTCAGACCAATTTGGTACGGAAAGCACGGCGTGCTTAGCGTACCCAAATTGGTCTTGAATCGAAAATATGTTGTGAAAAAACGCAACGTCATGGTTATGCGTCGTTAGGGTGGGTTGACGAATTCCACCGATTGCACTGGAGCACAGTGATAGACAGCATAAGTAGGCGTCAGTACCGGGAGACTTATTTGCATAACGAAACCCTCAGTAGGGATCAGGCTTGTAAAGGGATTCGATCCCGATCGGATTTCTATCCCCCATCCCCATTTTTTCCTATCTTTTGCTTAAACCTACGCAAAAAAGGGATGGAAAAACCCACGCAAAACCCATCCCTTTTATAAGCCTTGGTAGTTCTTAAAGTTAATGGGGTTGAAACGGTTTAAACTTCTCAAAAAGAATGATTCCGACCGGAAAAAAAATTTGGAGCCTCCAAGTTGGTCACAACCTTTCGGGCTCTGAAAGGCGCTATAAAGGTTCATTTTTATTGATTTTCTTGTTGTGACATACCGATCGCGTCACAAAAACTCAAAAAACCCGTACTGAGGGTTTCGTTTTGCAAGATAAGTCTCCCTGTACTGACCCTACTTATGCGCATAAGTTATGCCTATCACTGTGCTCTCAGGCAGTCGGTGAAATTCCTCAACCACCCTACATGACGCAAAACCATGACGTTGCGGTTTTTCACAAATATTTTCGATTCAGACCAATTTGGGTACGCTAGCACGCCCGTGCTTCCGTACCCCAATTGGTCTGAATAAAAAAATAATGCAGACCAATTGGGTACGGAAAGCACGCTCCCGCTTTTTTTGAAGTTCTAGTAAAAAAACAAGTCGGAAATTTAAAAAATCCCCGATCATATTTACAACCATAAAGTATTTTCCGTGGTTCATACCAAGTTTGAGTGAAATCGTACACATCTACCAAATGGCTATTCTCAAAAGTTCGAAAGCATTTTAGTATTCTGGTTAGGGGAGTACAAAGTACCATTTTGCGACCACTACCCCCTTAACATACAATTTTCATATATTTTTTCTAATTTTGTGTGACAATGCTCTTCTGGAAAAATCAACAATAAACTCGAGGCCATTTTTTTTCGAAATTGCTATTAACGGACAATTTTTTCTTTCGTTTAAATTTCCTTTTAAATTTTTATTATTTGTTTCGTTCAAAAACAAAATTTTGAAAAAAAAATGGCCCAATTTTATGTTTGATATTGCTTCATAGAGTCTGCACAAAACCAAAATGATGAATAACTTAATGGAACATAAGGTAGCTTTAAAGTGATGTGGCGCACGATGAATCTGGGCTCTTTTTTACACATTATTCAAGTCCGAATGTTTCTAGAAACTGGCTTCAGAAAATCTAATTTTAATTCTCTAGTTGGAGCCATGAACTACGTACCCGTACAAACCCTCCTTAAGGAAGTCCAGGCATGCCAGTACTTAATTCAAAGCCATCTGATACCTACCTCATCCTACGCTCAGAGAATGTTTTTTAGTAGGCGTCCCTAAAAGCACTAAAAGGCCTACTCCCCATTCATTCCTCATCAATTTTTCTTGTTATTTGAGATTCAACTTCCAAATATAAATGCGCATCTCGGAGTGGAGAGCTTTATCAAAAATTTTGCCCCTAGTGGTCAAAACAGCGTATTTGGGAGCCTCACCGCAAAGCCTGAAAAAAGGTCCGAGCGGAGAGTTTTTTCTGATATTTATTTCCAAAATTGCAGGAAAGACTTGTGAATTTTTAGTTTTTGGAGAAATTCTGAACTATAAATTTTGTAAAACCATTTTTTGAAAAAAATTCAAAAATTTTCAGAAAAAATCCTGAGAGTTAAAAAAACATCGCAGTAACAAATTTTTTACAAAATAGGCAATCAAAAAAAATTATCTGAGAAATCTCAATTATCGTCACCCCTTTTAATTTCACCTTTAATTTCAATCCCCCGAAAAACCGACTTTTCTTTGAAAAAATCCTTCTAACACCATTAATAAAACTTCATAAGATTAAAAACTTGGCAAAATTTCTCTACATCATAGTGCTATCAAAAGTATTATACGTGAAGCTGAGATATCGTCGCCCACATCCTTAACCCGTGTGAGCACAAACACCTATATATAGGTGACTGATATTTAAAATCATCTAAAAATATGCAAAAACAACCATGTAGAATTGCTACCTTCGAATACATTCATAAAGGAATTTTTGGCAAGAGATATCAAAAAAGTGACTTATTCTTTTTTTTGAAATTTGTGTCAACGATTTACGGAGGGTTTGATTTTTTGAATTTTTTTAATCTTTTACTCTAAAAAATTAAATGCGACCCTAATTGCGTCACATTTAAAATTTGAAATAGCCAGTTTTTAGAGGAAAGTGTTTTCTTTCATGGTTGACACTCAAAACAAAGATTAATTGGATATACTAGAACAGAGATTTTTTTTCAAAGTGATGATTCAAAATTTCAATTTTAAGTATTTCACGAAAATATTTTAATTATTAAAAATTAATTCGAGCCAATTAAATATTGTCCACAGAGTCACTTGCATTAGTATATCGACTCAGAAATCATATCAGAGTGTACTTATCTGCGTTTATAGGTGGGAAAAATAACCTATTTTTATGAAACAATGTGATTTTTTTCATCAAATTTAAACTATTTAAAAATAATTTTGAGATTATATATAATCAAATCAGAAAAAACACGATACATATGTCAGATCTTGTGCATCATTCCAATACCCAAAAATTGTGAACACCACTTGGTAAGTCTTGTATCACTGATTGCTGTTCTGCTCTTATCAGTAAATTTTCTAGAACTAAAAATCAAAATTCAGAATATCGAAAGATGTCTGGATGCAAAAATAATCCGTTTGAACTTCTTATGCAAAGAAAAAATGAAACTCTAAACTACTTGGCTTCTGTGAATAGGCGGTTTGAACAGTCACCTATATTATAGGTGTCGGTGCCTTGGCGCGAACTTTTTTTTCTTGCTCAAAGGGTTAAGTGTTTTTTAGAAGATCTTATTTCAAGGTCTGTGGAAGGCGTAGTTTGAATTGTATCAAATTATAATTGGTGTTGAAAAAATCCAAAAGGCGTGTTCTTTAAGTTCAGAAGGTGTTGTAATCCATTTACGCCAGTTACGCGAGTAACAGCGTCGAAAAACTTCAAAAACAGCCTTATCAGCGACACCCACTTCCTTTGAAATCAAATGGATCAATTTGAAGTGAATCTAAGAAATTAAGCGAATTAACTCGTAGACTTGATTTCGGCCATCCAGCTACCATTTACCATTTAATTCCTTTTTACGACGCTTAATCATTAAAGAAAAGATCAGCTACAAAGTTATCGATAAACTTTGAAACAAAATGACGTTTGTGCGTTTGTTTTTGAAAATTTATACTGTATTACAGTACTTATTTTTTGCAAAAATTTATTTAATAACCAAAACAAACATAAATCGTGATCAGAAAAAAATTCTAAAATTTTTTTTCATCACACCATAGCCCAAAAATGATCACGTGACCGTTTATTCGAGAAATAAAGTCGGCCAAAATAAAACTGATTTTTTAGAAATTGCTTAAAATACTATTTGAAAAAAATGAAAAGGTTTTTTTAAAAGTTTTTAAGATTTTTTTCATCACACTTCAGTTCTAAAACGATCACGTGACCTTCAAATTAAGAAATAAGGTTTTGGGTCAAGTACACAAATAGTAGTCAAATTACGCCAAAAATTTTTGAGGCCAAATAAACACTTAATCTAAGAATTTGGAACATAACGACATATTTCAAAAACGTCACGTGATCTTATTTTTAAAAAAATTAGGATTAATTAATGGCATATTCCCAACCTTATTTTTTAATTATTCCGTCACGTGATTTTATTCTGACTTTGGTGTATAGAGAAAAAAGTCTTGAAAACGTTTGAAGTTCATCCCCAAAGTTTTGTTTATGTAATTTGATAACCTTTTCAAATTACCATATATCGGTACTACGTGTTAATCTCTGATCTCTTTTTATCAATAATTCATAAGTAGTTGATGAATAATTAGTAATAATTAGTACCATTCGAGTTTTTAACTTTTAAGATTCCGAAATACCGATTTCATAACAATGAGTGGGCGAATTTCTCTCTATCTTTCTTCTTACGAGAAATAAAATATTACACAACAATAAATAAGTCATTTTACTAGAGAATTTTGTAAAAACATAGAGGGACAGAAGGAATCATTTGAAGTTTTATATGAGGTAGTTTCAAATATAAATAAACGTTTAAATTCATATTATTATAGCACTTTTATGTGTAACTGGAGGTAATTTTTGCAACTTTTAATTTTCTTATGCCCATTAAATGCCCTTAATTCATTTAAAAATAGAAATTGTTTTTTTAATTGTTTAGCAAGTTGGCTGAATTTTATTTAAATATATGAAAAAATATATGTTGATAATGAAACTTTGCTGATATCCCCTATTCACAATTATGTGAACATCCCGGCCTTGATTAGGAAACGTAGTGTATTTTGAAGTAGTAGGGCCGTGATATTCACAAAAGCGTGAATAGGGGATATGACTCGATTTGAATAATGATAGCTTGATGGCTGAAATCAAGTCTGGGTACACTCACTTCTAAAGTCTACGAATTAAACGAAAACTCAAAATTAGGATCGGTGAACATTTTGATAACGAATTAATTTCTAATCACATTAAATACTGCAAAGCCTATAAAGGTAAATATAAAATTTTCAAAAAAACCCTCTGACTCTAATGTAACTGTAGAACAACTTAGATAAGAACAAAAAATAATTAACCTCACAAACTCTGAGCTCAAACTAGAGTAATTTAAAACCCATTTCAAAATAATTCAAAAAAACTTTCGTTCTAAACAACACCGAATGAATGCCTAAGCTTTTTTTATCAGAATGAAACGGCCGAGTTTGAATAAACAAGAAGAACTTTTGGTCTTTCAACTATTTTGAAATCGGCTACCGATTATCGGCATGTCTTATTTTTGGTTTGATATGCCAGTTTTTTCCTCTTCTTCTTCTTAAACAATCTTAAGAAAAATTAAGTTCTAGATTCCCCCTTACAAATTTTGTGTAGACTTCTGTACGAAATTTTCTTTATAATTAAAATGGTTGAAAATGCATCAACACGAAAACATTATCAATACTATATATTTTTTAAATTAAAATTGATTCGAATCAAATTAATATACATATTTTTTGAGGGTTTTTCTCGAAATATGTGCGGTTATTCCGATCTATCTATTTCAAAACTTGGCCAATGCGTGGTTTTCAAAAGCCGGAATGTAACAGTGTAAGCACCATATCAACTTGTGGGAGGCACGTTGGGAAAAGTTCATAGCGTCAAAGTTATTATAGACAAATGTCCATTTTTTCAAAATTTACTTTCAAATTTTTAAACTCGAATTCAAAATTTTCGAATTCGTGAAAATTGAAAAAAAAATCACGAGTGGCAACATTTTTTCGTAGTGTGCTTCAAAAAATTTCAGAACATTTTTGGTTAAATTTTTTAGTTACATTTGGAAAATTATCCACATCAACTCCTTGTCTAGTTTTTTACGAAGAGATCTAAAGAATGACTCTTCATCAAGTTCACCAAAAATATATATTCTTAAATTAACTCCTGGTTCAATATTTAAGTTTGATATTCCGTTCAATCTGAATCTTAAACATTTAATCAAACTTAACTAAACAGAACAAAAGTTTGCCGGTGATCAATTTGTCTCTGCACAGTAAATAGGGAGAATCTTTGAAGCGCTTGTTTGAATTCAACTAGTGTTGTCTCAGTGATTGAAGAGGTGTGGTCAGCCGATATTACGCACCAATCAACTATGGCGCTCTCAATACGAAACACCCTTGCTTATTATAATACTCAACGAAGACAGCATCAGTGAGATTCCAACACGTGCTAAAGAGATAACCTTTATTTTTAAGATTCAGTTTTGTTTGAAAATAAATATATGTGGTCATTTTGATCTTAAAGTCAAAGAATTTAATCCGATGAGAGGTTTCGAATTAACAAAATTAAGATGTGTTGGACTCTACAAAGTGACTATTTGAACTTTTCGAGTAGGTGACCACATATTCTTTATATGCTCTTTGAAAAATCATATGACATTTTTTTAGGATTTTTGGTCGAAAATATTTGGAAATATTCTTTAAATTTTCCTCATTTCTTGTTCAAAAATTTACAAACTAATATATCTGAAATCACCGGCCAAAAATATTGCAAATTCCATCTTTTCTTTTGTTTAAATATATCCTCGTTTTGTTTCTTCGCTGTTGTTTAAACTGTAAATCATAATTTTTGCAACGAAACTACAGTTTGGGAGAAATAGGTTGAAGCGTTAATCAAAAATAATGATATTTTATATCAATTCAACTTGCAAAATTGTTAAGTCATCCCGACCACCTAACTGGATTTATTTTATTCATCTCATGAAAAAAAAAAATTTTCGATGAATCAAAATTTCAGGTTGTTTCGAATTCTTTGGAAATTATAAATTTTCGATTTTGACGTAGAAATCGTATGAAACCAAATAAAATCAATTGAATTCGGTGGTCGAGACCTTTTTTCCGGTTTCTGAGTAATAAAAATATAAAAATTATTTTACCGCAATTTTGACACCCCCAACCCAAATTTCATGTTTTTTTGGTGTGCTTTTCAAAGACGATTCATAAAGTAAAAATCAGATTAAACGAAGTAAGCTCAAAAGTTGCACATTCCATTCAAAAAAGTTATTATCCGAAAATTCTGAAGTCGAAAAAAGTTTATCATCAAGAGAAAGAAATTGGAAAAAGTGCTAACCTGTCAGAGAGCACCGACCCCCTTAATTAAAACAGTAGGACTTGTTGATATCAAATTCGATAAAACCCGAAGTTTTATGCCGGTTCCATTTCAACTTTTAGTGATAAAATTCAAAAACAATTTAAGTGCTTGCGCAAACAAAGTTAAGAAGTACCTTGCAGGCCTCGGCACCAACTGGCTTGGCTTGATTGGCTTGATTCAAGAAAAGTCTATATTTTGTTAGGGAGCAAATTAAATTCAGGTTCTTTAATTATTGATTCGAAATTTGCTTTTTGAAAATTCAAGCCGATCCAAGCCAAACTAAGAAAATTGCTGTTTTGTCAAGGCGATCAAAGCCAGACAAATATCATTGGTTTGCCGAGGCCTGGTGTCCATAAACATTTAACATAAATTACTTTATTACCTGAAGTTCGACATTTTCTCTAAGCGACTTTTCGATCTGGGATAATACTTTCAAAATTAAACGTTTTTTATGTGATTTTGATTGGTACAAATTTTAAAGTACAAAAGTTGGATAACTTGCATATGTTAAAATACAAGATTGATAAAACCGCATGAAATTCTATGGTTTTTTTGGAAATTACTTCCATATTGATCGTATCTTAGATATGTGGTCGAAATTTTTTTGTGACTTATAACTAGAGATTAAAACTAAGATACTTATCTTAAAGTACTCACGTGCTTGCAAGACCCAAAATAAACCTCAACTATCAGACTAAGAGTGGCCAACAAAAGGTTATTAGTTATTTTAAAAAACGAATTGGGAACTACAATATATTAAAACTAGCGCTTAAATTGGAAATTTTTCATAAAAAAAAATGTGTATTTTGTTAAAAAATTACAGATATTATTATTTTGTTTTGGTGGTTTTTGAAACATAAATTATTATAATTTTTTATCAAAGAATAGTTTTTTTTACGTTTCGGGTTTTCCGCTTTCACGAGTGAGAATAAAAAAGGTTCAATCTCGCACAAAAATTGAGTAGAAAAGCAATTTGATAAATTTGGCCTCAGTTTCGCAAAATTTAGATCTACCCTAAGTGCTAATTTTCAAATTTTTCGCAAGCTTCCAAAATATTTTAAAATTTTATTTTATTTTTATTTTTTTCTTCCTGTACTCAATTTGCTAGTCATAACAATTTTGGGCAGATTAATGGAATAAAGGAGAAATTCTTGCAAAATAATTCAAGTCTAAAAAATATTATGTTGTTCTTACTCTCGAGACGAAAAATCGAAACAAATAAAAATTTAATTTATAGATTTAAATCAAACACAACAAAAAATAGTTTTAGTGAGAGCCTCAAAATAAGTGAGGATCAATACATGTTGACTTTTGGTGAAAATTAAATTGAATGATATCTATTAATGAAAGAATAATATATTGACTGGAGAATCGAGAAATCCTTAGTCACAAAAGCTACTCGCTATAAATTAATTTCAGGGGGTTGTGGGTGTAAATAAAGCAAGAATTGAAGAAATAGTTTTTATTTTCTAGAATAAACGAAAAAAAATATAACGCTCTGATTGGTTAAGGCGACGCGAGAGATCCAACTCTCGCACTGGGGCATTGCGTTGTTATCTATTTTCTTCAACCTGAAATTATATCAAATGAACCTATTTTTAATTATAAAAACCAACAGAGAATTTGTTTTTTGACGGGCTTAGCTATCAATTATGTAAAAATTTCATACGTTTCAAAATATAAAAGCGTGATTCAATTTCAAGCAAAATTAACCGAGTGATATCGAATTTTGTAAATAGATACACATATATTTACCGGTTTTTTTAGTACGGCACCAGTGACTCATTCTTGCCCGTTATCAAGAAATTAATTTGCAGTTACAAGAGAAGGTTTTAGTCTCCAGTATAATTTATTTTATTTATTCTTATCTACTCGTTATTGACCCTTGGGTAATTTTCCCCAGCAATTTCAGCATTCTACAAAAACGTTAAAAAATCGAAGACGATCAAAAATTTCGAATTTTATTTTTTTTGTATTTGTTGTTTTGTGGTTCAAACAAAGCGATGATTTGAATGTTCAATTCTTTAGACATAATAACTGCTGAAAATTGAAGGAAACGGGATAAACACTCATTTGAACTAGTCGCCATACTGCACAGTAATTGATTCGAAGCCATGAAAGTCCGAATATGACAATGAAAGATTTTAATACAGAAAAAAAAACGAATCGTCTTGGTGTCATGGTCAGGGATCGGCATCTTTGAAACAGAAACAAATCAGATTTAAAACTGTGAGTTTAACAACAACAATATTTTCGTTTGAAAAATTTTTGTTAGAAAATTTCATTTGGAGGTCAAATTTTCAGTTGCCAAGTTTCAAAAAAAGAGCAAATCATAAAATGTCATATGCTTTCTAGCACCCTCAGCGTTTATATTAAACATAGTAATAACTGAAAGCGCGTCCCTCATAAATTTGATCTCGAGAATGTCCTTGAAATTGACTTTCAACTTTCACCAGACATTTAACCGGGTGGTTGTTGAACTCTGAATCGGAAATTTACTGAAAGGTTAATTTTTTTTCTTAGTATTAGGGGATTACACCCCAGCTGGTAGTTTGAAACATGCTGTTAAGCTGTCAGTTGGGGGTTGCTACTGATGAATGCAAATTAATTTTGAATTTAAAGTTTTTATTTTAGTTCAATTTATTTATTGTTAAAAATCTGTGTGTACACTAAACAAGTTTTTTTTCAATGAAGAACAATTTGAAACTATAAATCAAGGAATTATCAGAGTTTTAAATCTTATATTATTGTATAGTCTTAACCAGCAGGATGATTATCAGTATATCCCTTTATCACTTTTTGGTTAGAATGCGTAGCCACAACGTTTAAATCACACGTTAAAAAAAGTAGTGGCTACGCATTCTAACCAAAAAGTGATAAAGGGATATATAATACACAATCAACATTATAGCTATGTACACCGGAAATGCACAAAATATTACTTGACACACTTAGTGATAAATATATCGCCTATCCACAATATAGGCCAAAAA
>SCLH01000557.1:278284-292563 GCA_004367855.1 Oikopleura vanhoeffeni | reverse complement strand
CAATTCTTGAAAGATCGTTGTTTTTGGGCTCATTATGCTCGAAATTTTTTAAGGTGTTTTTTGGTTCATTTTGCTTAAAATTTTTAATTTTATCTTTTTTTTATTTTTCGAAGAATCAGATTCGCAATTTTTGGCGTTGTCTGATTCTATTTTAAAATCGATGAAAAAAGATTCATGTTTATACGAACAAAAAGTTTCTAAAAAAATATCAAAATTATTAATGGCCATTTTAATTTTGTTTTCATAATATGATTTCTCAGCGTCATCGGTTGTTTCGGTACGTTGTTTTTTAAAAATTGTTATTAAATCCACATATTCTCTAACCTCATTTATTCTCTCCACTTTTTTTTATTAAAAATTGGTTTTTTTTCAGAAAAAAAAATTTTCATTCAAATTTGACGCCGGCCTGATACGGTTTCCGTCTCGAGGCTTACATTTATTTTATTTTTGAAATTGTTTCGGTCTGAAGTTCAAAAATCTGAACGAGTCAAAATTAGGAAAATTGTAATGCAGTTAATTTAGGCGTAGCCTTAACGCATCACCCCTTCAAGCCGAAATATAAAAATGAATTAATTTTTGGCAAACAAATGTTTTTTCTCTCTTTTTTTCAAATTTAATTTTTATTTCTCTCTTTTAAAAATGATTTATTATTACAATACCGAAAAGGAGCTTCCTTTTTCTTTTTGTACCAAATGTCAGACATGCAGGAATTGCGTGATTTATAAACCACAATTGGGTTTTATATTTAGTTGTATTTATTGACATGATTCTTCGCAAGACGCAAAATAGGAATGAGGCTCGAAAACAGTATCGTTCTTTTACCCCGGTTTTCGCGTAATCTTAATTAATCTCAGATTTGTTATGAAAATGTGTATAAGGGCAACATATGGCCGAATTTTTTTGCCAAAAAATTCGGGAAATATTGGGTCTCCTCTGTATATCATATAATTCTCCCAACCTAAGTCTATCTTAAAAATGCTTACTATCTCTATAGCGCGTGTTCAAATGCCACTACGTAGCACGCTAAGTTATTTCCCACACATACTTAGTATACACAATATCATGTTCTGTGTACAGAACGTAGAATGGTGTATACAGAAGTAATGTGTAGGCAGTAAGCCTACGCTAGATTCTAAGATTGGCCGCTAACCAATAAGCTGGCTAGTGAGCAATCAACTCGACATTACTCGGTTCCGCGTTTAGGTAAACTCATTCAAGAGAGTACGCTGAGACGAGTAAGTAGAGAAATTACATTTAGTTAAACTGTGAGTAATTGAATACATAGGTTGTATTTACATTAATCAAAGTATTGTGACTTACTTAATCCGCAGGAGATATCATTGCAAGTTGATCTAACGGATCTAAGAAGTTCTGCAAGCTAAGTATCTTATACCCAGCTTGCTANGATTAAGAACGGATCAACCAATCAAATGCTCAGATTTCGCATTTTTGAAATATTTAGGATTTGTACTCTGAGGGCAGGTGATCCATATAATATAGTCTTTATCCTTTTACCAACGAAACTCCATCTCAAAAACGTTTACTATCTCTATAGCGCGTGTTCGAATCCCACTAATGTTGTCTCAGTGATTGTCTTGAGTATGATTATAGGCAAGGGTGCTTGATATTGGGACCGCTAAATTTGATCGGTGTGTAATCACTCAAGCAATCACTAAGACAATCATTAAGACAACATTAGTGGGATTCGAACTCGCGCTATAGGGATAGTTAACGTTTTTAAGATGGAGTTCCGTTGGTAAAATGATATCTAAGATCTACTGTATCATTTTCCAAACTTAAATCCATCTTAAAAATGCTATCTTTATGGCGCGTGTTCAAATGCCACTAATGTTGTCTTAGTGATTGATTGAGTGATTACACACCGATTAACTTTGGCGGGCCAAATATTAAGCACTCTCACCTATGATCAATGATCATTCTCAAGACAATCACTGAAACAGCATTAGTGAAATTCGAACACGCGCTATAGATATAGTAAACATTTATAGTCAAAAATTATACGCAGTTATTGTGCCACGTTTATTCTAGGTGTAGTCAAATAAATTAGCGCTGATTGAACCAATCAGTTTACTGCGGTTTTTTTTGACTATCTTTTATTTGACTCAGAGTTTTATAGATTATATTTAAAAAGAAAAATAAATGAAAAAATTATTTGAAATTCGAGTTACACCTCAATAAATTAATGGAAATTACTTTCAAAAATACTCATTCTTTTGAAATCGGAAATTAAATTTGTTAAATTAAAAATTAAGAAAAAATTTCTTTGACGAGTCTCAGAAATAATTTATCATGGATAATTTGAGAGTTATGCTCCCTTTTGGCTGACATACGTTGGATTATTAACGTTTACAGAGAGAAAAAGTATTATCTATTCACAGGCAACATCATACATATGATATTACAGTAACATATCGTCAACAAGTGACGTAGAAAAAGCGTGGAATATATAATTTTGTTTGCGTTTTGAATTAAATTGGAATATTCACAATGTTTTTGCGCTTTTTGAATAAGATTTTAATATTTTTTGTTTTGTTTCTTATTGTACAATAAAACATAGTCTATGTTTCATAGTTCTTTATCTCAAAAATTTAAAGACATAAAAGGAAATGGAACTTAAAAATGCTTCATTTGCTGACAAAGAGCACCATTAATACGCGTTCACAAAGCACCCGGATACTAACATTGTAATAATATATATTCAATTTTTTTTTAGATATCAAATTATTATGTTTTTTCAATCATAGATAGTTTTTATTTGACGTTTCTACCGAAAAATGCACATTTTCAAAATTCAAAAATGTAATTTCGCAAAATATTGTTAACTGATTTTGCGCGTAAAAAAAATCAATTTTCGAATTCTGTGCACTACTTTCTCATACTTGATAATGGCTGTTTAGCAGAAACGTCAAATAAAAACTATCTATGATAGAAAAACATAATTGTCATAGTATTTCTGGAATATTTTTATGAAAAACCCCTTTAAAAGTGTATAAACCTCTCAAACATATTCGGATGGCCACAATAGAAGGAATGTTTGATCGAACAATTACAATTGGGTCCGCTGGTAAGACATGGTCAGTAACAGGTTGGAAAGTCGGCTGGGCATTTGGACCTAAGGAACGAATTAAAAATTAAGTTTTTAATTAATGTATATATATACAGTCATCGCCTTCTAACTGTGACTCTGACCGAGCTAAAAAAAGTGTTCCAGTTAGAGCGCACCCCTATATTTTGCTTAGAAAGCTACGTTGCACATTAAAAGTTCTTTATTTATTGTGGTTGAATTTGAAAATAAATAAAAAAAACTTTAGTGTATAACATAATTTATGTTACACAAATCAAATACAACCAGCAGTTTTGTATCATTTTTTAAATTTATCGAACTTTGCTTTGTTTTTCTCTTGCTTCAAATTTCTTAACCGCTCAAACCAGTGTTTAAGGGGGTATACGACTCTGATTTGACATTTTCTAGGTGAAATATACTGAAAACTAGGAGTTTATGAGAAAAACCGAAAATGCTAATTTGTAGATCTATCCTTAATCTTGCGAAGAAATACATCACAAATTATTTTTGACCATCACACCAATAGGTACAGTATCGTAACAAGGTGACATTTTCAAAATTTCAAAATCTATCTCCTCCCAGACGGTATATCCAATTGAGCTCAAATTTCCACAGATCACGTAATGGTAGTATATAAATTTTTATAGAGAGCTTTTTTCGATCCGGCGACTGAACAATTCTAGAACGCCAAATAACCGACGATTTTTAACAATTGCAGACTTCAAAATCTATCTCCTCCGAGGATATGTTTGCAAAATAGCTCAAATTTTTATCANGGAGGTTGTTGGTGTAAAGAATGCCAGCATTGAAAAAAAAGTTTTGATTCTCTAGACTTGGCCTCCGCGAAAGATCAGTATAAATTCGTCAAATCAATGGTCGTTTCGAGATTATCTTTCGAAAATCACGCTGTTGATGCGTGTTTCTCATGATGCGGATTGGTTCAAGCCTAAGGAACTTTCGCGTAGGCGGGTCTCTTCTTCTATGCTTGAGATTTTACACCAGCTGAGAATTTATATCAAATGAACGTATTTTTACTTAGAAAAAGCAAAAGAGAATATTTTTTCAATTGTTGAAGCCAGCGATTAGAGAAAAAACTTTATACTTCGCAAAATGTTTTTGTTTGATTCAATTTGAACCAAAATTGAACAAGTTGGAGCGAATTTTGGTGAATTTGGTGAATAGTACATATATTAACCGGTTTATTAGGGCGGCACCAGTAACTCGACCTTTCCCAGAATTTAAAAATTTAACTTGCAGTTACAAGAAAAGGTTTTAGTCTCCAGTTTTTTTTCTCATTTAGTCTTATCTATCCGTTATCAACCCTTCCAGTTCAGCTGGAGAAGTGGGTAATTTTCCCCAGCAATTCCAACATTCTACACCCACAAACCCCTTAAGTTATTACACACGGATTAACTTTGGCGGTCCCAATACCAAGCACCCTTGCCTATAATAATACTCAAGACAATCACTAAGACAACATTAGTAGGATTTGAACACGCGCTATAGAGATAGTTAGCATTTTTAAGATTGACGTAAGTTGACCTAAAGGTTGGGAAAAGGATATTCACCACCTCCAATTCTTTTGAAATTGGTCTGAGCACATTCATTTCTAGACTCAGCTCAATCGCGACAAACTAAGTATGATTAACAAAGTGTGTACTTCACACTTTTTACAAAAAAAGTATGTCTTAGAGATGTAAGTCTTACATAATAATGATCTAACAAATTTTAACTTGAATTCAATCTTGGACCAAATTGATTCATTGTATTATAATTTAATATGCTCCGTAAAGTGAACTCAAAATTTCATCTTTTTAACAATCATGTTAATATATATGTTTTCAATGAGAAACTCCCATCTAGTTCAAATAAAATAAACAAAAAGTTGAGAGGTCAAATTAAACTATTATAAAAAGACATACTTATTTATTTATCTAAGTTTAGATTAATTTTAAATCAAATTAACCGGTTATTTTTAAAAATTGTTAACGTGTAACAAACTTTCAGAGAATGTTTAGAGTGTAAGAAATTGCTGAAACACGAAAATACATTAGGTAAAAATTGTTATAGGGATAGTCATCAAGGAGTTCAAGTCTCGACAAGATAGTGTCATCTCTTTAACGATATCGGGCTCTTTTGGCGATATCGGCACTTTCGGCGATATGGGGGAAAAAATATTTTTTTAAAATAAAAATGCCGCGTAGGCGTTCCAAAAGTCAAATACCAAAATATGTAGAATGACTAACTCCACCAAACATAATAAAATTTGAATTAAAAAAATTGGTTTGGAAAATTTAATCTCAAAATATAACGTCATTCATGACACACTGAAAGAGATTTTTAATTAAATTTTTTTGCGTTTGTTGACCAAACGCGGTGGAAATTGTCCCTTGACCCTTGTGAGCAGTGTTCTAAAACGGGATCGGGCGGGATTGGAAATTTCGACTTAGGTCGGGACCGGGCGGGATCGGGATTGGAAATTTCAACTTAGGTCGGGATTTGTCTAAGCGGACTTTTTTGAAAATTTTCCCACATAGACAAATTTTGGTCTCAAAAATCAAATAATGGAGCTAGAGAGCTGTAATTATAAGCCAAATTTTAAGCATGAACAGCCGCAGCTACTGTTAAAATTTAAACATATGTATATAAAAACAAATTCAGCGGGCGGGATCGGGATTGAAAAAAAAATTATGANTCTCGGGTTCCAACTATACGCACAATTGTTGTTAACAAACCAATCCCGATTTCCAATCCCGATCCCGCCCGGTCCCGACCTAAGTCGAAATTTCCAATCCCGATCCCGACTCGGGTCGGGATATCCCGATCCCGTTTTAGAACACTGGTTAAGGGAGTGGGTGTCGCTGATTTGAGCCTTTTCGAAGGTCATTTCCTGCCAAACTAGCAAAAGTGATATTCCGAAAACATTTGTAACTAACAGAACCAACCTTCGCGGTAATTTTGAATTTAACAGTAATCTGATACAATCTCAACTACGCCGACACCAACGCTTTTCAAAAGCTTCTTAAAAAGACACGCAGTTCGTACCTACCCCTTCAATTTTCATCGTTTTTTATTATTTTTTTGTGTGAGGCTCCGGAGAAGTGTAACAAATAATGCAAAATTTCTTTTGTTCTAAAATATTGCTAAAGGCGGCCAAAAAAGGCAAAAAACGAAAACAAAAATTATTGATTTATTTATGATTTAAATTGAAAGTGCGCTAATTTGTTTTCTTTTGACGCTACCGAGTTACAAAATTGCACCAAAATCTTTAAAAGTGTTTGTATTAAGGGAAAAAATTATTTTGAAGCATTTTTTCTGGTTTTTAAATTTTGTCAAAAATTTAGGCGCAAAATTAAAAGTTGACATGGCCCCCAAGAGACGCCGAATCAACATTTCGAAAAAACTTTCTAATGGATTGTAAAACAAGTCCTGTGCTTTCAGATGCAGTATGAGTCGAAACTATATCTCTCAAACTGGTGGAGGAGATACCTTTTGCCTGAGCCTCCCAAACTGATCATTTCAAAATTTTAATTTTCAGTTTTTTTCCGTTTTTGTCCGCCGAAAGCAAAATTTTGAAACAAAAGCAATTTTGCATTATTTGTTAGGCTTCTCCGGAGCCTCACACAAACAAATAATAAAAAATGATGAAAATTAAAGGAGTAGGTACGAACTGCGTATCTTTTTAANGCTTCTTAAAAAGACACGCAGTTCGTACCTACTCCTTCAATTTTCATCATTTTTTATTTTTTTTGTGTGAGGCTCTGGAGAAGCCTTACAAATAATTCAAAATTGCTTTTGTTTTTAAATTTTGCTTTCGGCGGCCAAAAAAGCCAAAACCGAAAACAAAAATAATTGATTTATTTATGATTTAAATTGAAAGTGCGCTTATTTGTTTTCTTTTGACGCTACCGAGTTAAAAATTGCACCAAAATCTTTAAAAGTGTTTGTATTTACGAAAAAAATAATTTCGAAGCATTTTTTCTGCTTTCTAAATTTTGTCAAAAATTCAGGCTCAAAATGAAAAGTTGACATGGCCCACAAGAGACGCCGAATCAAAATTTCAAAAAAGGTCTCTAGTTCATTGTCAAACAAGTCTTGTGCTTCTAAATGCAGTATGAGTCGAAACTGTAATTCTCAAACTGATGGAGGAGATAGCTTTTGCTTGAGCCTCCCAAACTGACCATTTAAACAATTTGGCTAAAAATGAAAAGTTGACATGGCCCCCAAGAGCTGGCAATTTTTTAATTATTTTACAATTAATCTTACAAATTCTAGGAAATTGATCGAATAAGATTCAATTTAAATGAGAACTTTATCAAAATTTTTGTCAAATATCAATGAAAATTAAACTCAATAATTTTAAATTTGAAAATAAATAAAATGCTATAGATGAAAATACGATCCAAATCAATAATGAATTAATAAAATTACCATTAATCTTTAAAATGATTCCGAAAATAAATGAAGGAAACTTTCATATAACAATAAATAAAAGAACTTTTAATTTCGAAAATAAATTAGAAAATACAGGGGGCCCAATATTGCTGAATTTGCCCCATATAATATGGGCCATATTGCCGAATTTAACCTACGCAAATCACCATTTTTATGGCCCCCAGTACAAAAGGGTTTTCCCATATTGCCCATATCGATTATGATGCCCGGGTAACATAAATATCTTATTTGCCTGTTAGAAGAATAGGGAATAAGATATTTATGTTAATTATCGGCTCTCAGCTATGATGTCAAAAGTCTCTCTTTCGCTATATTGTCCCGCCCATAATGTTATGCGCGCAACCCCGGTGGCGGTCCTAGTCAAGCCACCTGACAAAAACACTACACAATAGTAAGAATCATTACAGTCAGAACTGTGTAAAAAAGAAGAAATTTCAAAAAAAACTCTCTAGTTCATAGTCAAACAAGTCTTGTTCTTCCAGATGCAGTATGAGTCGAAACTGTATCTCTTAAACTGGTGGAGGAGATAGCTTTTGCCTGAGCCTCCCAAACTGACCATTTCAAAATTTTAATTTTTGTTTTTTTCGCGTTTTTGTCCGCTAAAAGCAAAATGTTAAAACAAAAGCGCTCTTGCATTATTTGTAAGGCTTCTCCAGAGCCTGACACACAAAAATAATAAAAAATGATGAAAACTGAACGAGAAGGTACGAACTGCGTGTCTTTTTAAGAAGCTTTTTAAAAGCGTAGGTGTTGGCATAGGTGGGATTGTATTAGAGTACTGTTAAGTTCAAAACTACCGAAAAGGTTGGTTTTGTTAGTTACAAATGTTTTTGGAATATCACCTATGCTAGTTTGGCGGGAAATGATCTTGGAAGAGGCTCCAATCAGCGAAACCCACTCCCTTAAGGGGGTTGTGGGTGTAGAATGTTGGAATTGCTGGGGAAAATAGCCCTTTCTTCGAGCTGGACTGAAAGGGTCGATAACGGGCAGATAAGAATAAATGAGAAAAAAAAAACTGGATACTTAAAGCTTCTCTATCAACTGCAAGTACATTTTTTGATTCTGGTGAAAGGTGGCTCACCAGTGCCGTACTGAAAAACCGGTAAAAATATGTTCTCAATTCACAACAGTAGTTAAAATCTCGGTCAATTTTGCTTTAAATTGATTCAAAAAAAGATGTTTCGTGAAAGTACGACGTCTTCAAATAATTACCGGGAGGTCCGGTTTAAAAAAATCTCCTTTGATTTTTAAACGGTAAAAATGAAATTCAGAAATTCTCTTTAAAATCTGAATAATCTCGGTCAATTTTGTTCAAAATTGAATAAAACAGAATATTTAAGAATCGTATGAAATGTTGCCATACATTACCNAAAACCAGCAGTGATCCGTATAGCTCCTTGTCGTGGTGGTCTTTACGCCTGTCTTGTACCGCCTACATGATGGTTCGATCCCCGGAAGCGCAACTTTTTTTTAAGAACCTAAAAGATAACTTTCTTTAAACAAAACGTTTAATTTTGATTCTATAATAGATAAATTCTATTTTTGAAAAAAAAACACATAATGAAAATTATTGATCATTTTTTTTTATGAATAATTATCAGAATATGCGGAAATTGAAATTTTGAACATATTTCACATTATGTATTTATACATAAGCAAAATTAAGTATTTCAACATTCCCCACATTAAGTGTTAATATATAATGATGTTTAAGTAGAAAATGATTAACCTCTATTAAGAGTTCCTTTCTTATATGATTATCATCAACTTAAAGTTATATCCCTTTATCACACTTTTGTAAATATCCCGGCCTTTATTAGGAAACGTAGTGTGTTTTTAAGTAGTAGGGCCGGGATATTTACAAAAGTGTGAAAAAAAGGATATGTTTCAAACTCCATCATAAATTAAGATTCATAATTGAGAGCAATTTTTGTTAACCAATAAAAAAGTTCGTTAGAAAAAAAATTTCTGCGATTCTGTATTTTGGGTCCTTTCAAAAATATGTCCATAAGTTCAATAAGCACCTTTTTTAATGTTCCAGTTAGGGACACATTGACTTATCTCAAAAAATTGTTCCAGTGAGGGCGCTTTGTTCCAGTTAGGAGTGTTCCAGTTAAGGAGTGATAACGGTATGTCAAATTATCAATTTCATATATCAAGTGTGATTTGTGGGATGTACTTCTGAAATCGATTGTTTTTACGATTCAGAGTGATTTTTCCTTTAACCACTGGAATCACAGAAAAAATAGTTCCGCCAAGGCACCAGAGCCGATATATCGGCTCCACTTTGAACGTTGTTTACAGAAAGCTCAAGGTAGTTGAAGCTCCAATTACTATTTTCAATAAAAGGTTGAGACGTGTATATTTTGCAATTCAAAACATTTCAAATTCTAGAATTTAGATTTTTAGTTTAGAAAATATTTGAAAACCACGGTGAGCATACACGTGATTCTGCTCATCGAAGTTCTTCAAAATTTTATTTCTATGTGGTACCACCGCCACAAGTATCTGCCCTACGTCGCCCCACTCTAATCCGATTAGATCTTTCTTATATCACCGATCAAAAGTTATTTTGAAAAAAGTAAAAAAAAATAAGATTGAAAGAAATTTCATGAAAAAATGCACTATTTTTCCAAATAAAAGCAGATTAATATTACTTTTTATTATCATTTTGAATTTCATACAGTAATGCAAGTGACAGTTGTTTGAAAATTTTTATTGATTAAATTTAATTTTAAATAATAAATTAATTTTTTTCATGGAATACTTAAATTAAATTTTTTGAAAATTTCACTGCCAAAAAAAAATTATCTGTCCCAGATACGAATTAAATTTTACTTGTTTAAGTCGTTTGTATGCTCAAAACCTTTCCTAAAAAACTGGTTATCTTCACATTTGTATTTGATGTCTAGTTTAGAAATAATTTATCCGGAAGTAAAACTTCGGCGAAAAATCTCAAAAAATCAACTTCCCATAATATTCGAACCGAATATCGAAAATAAATTAATGAGTATTTTTTCGGAATCACCGCAAAATTCTTCATAATGTGTTTGGAAGAAATCAATTCGTGACATTTTTTGCCCTTTTTAGAAGGTTTTTAGGTAGGCTTTGAGCCCGATATATCGGCTCTATGATTCCAAGGGTTAACCTCTTTAAAAACGTTTCAATCACAACTTTCGTATTGAGAAGACCAATTAAATAATTTGTTAGTTTAACAACATATCCCCTATTCACACTTTTGTAAATATCCCGGCCCTTAAAAACACACTACGTTTCCTAATCAGGGCCAGGATATTCACAAAAGTGTGGATAAGGGATATAAGTTATCGGGTGGGGGTTAAATATTTTGCTGTTGTTGTCGAGATCACCACTAAGAAAACAGTAAAGTTTATTTCTCAATCTAAGTTTTTCATTAAATTACTATTTATGGTTTCAGAAATAATCTTGAAAGCCAAAAAAAGATTAAAGATGGAGTACGAAAGTCTGAAATGCAAATAACTTCTTTTGACTTCTAAAAAATTTCAGTTAGCCACAGCTGTAAAATTTGAGTTTAAAATCCTTAAAAAATCTAACTCAATTTTGACACCTGCCCGCTACTTTTTAAGTCAATTTTTCTGTTATCATGTTTAAAATTTGCATGTGGATCTTTTCAGTGTAATAATTTTGAAAAAGGCTATAAAACTTAGTTAATAAATCGATAAAGTCACTTATTCAACCACTACAACGAGCTTGGGTGAACTCTATTGGTTTTGGGGTCACACCAATTCAACTGGCGATTGCAAAATGTTTCCAGTATGAAATGAATCGTAATTTCACAGGTTAATTCCAAAACATCTTTAACTCTTACCTGCGCTCTTGTGTTTTGAAACACTAAGACTATAAATTTTATTGAGATGGCCGAGATTCCGATTTCTCGCAATTCGAGCTTATCAGAGCTAATCGATCATTCTGGTCTATTTATATTTTAATTTTTCATGCTGATTCGGAATATCAATATTTCAACCCATTTAACTGATTATGATTTTGGCGTCTATTTACATTTCATAATTTGAAACTTCTCAAAATTTCACATAAAAATTCAGCTCTAGCGCCACCTGTTTAGATCTCAGACACAAATGATGGTTAAATAATTGTTTCTTAAAATCTTGGATAGTATTGGCCACTTTTGTCAGGTTTATCATCAATTTTAGGACATGCAACAACAAACCCAGAAACTTATTTCAATACTTTGATTGACGACGAGCTGCGAGAAAAACGGAACAAAATGGTTTCCATTTTGGAAAAAATTAATTTACCGGTGTATTTACCAGACGCTGGTTACTTCTTGGTCGTCGATACTTCCAAATATATAAATAAGAATGAAGATCTTCAACAAGACAACACTTCCTGGGATGTCAAATGTACAGTATTCTTGAAAAAAATAAATTAAATGAGGGTATCTCAAAGGCTCTGTTCACCATTTTCATCGATAATTTTTCCATTGATTAAAAAAAACCTATCTTTAATTATAGAAAATGTGTGGGCGGAAAATTTTATTATTTTCGATTTAAATTTCTAGAATATTTATTAATTCTGATGAATTTTTTCATTGACTACAATATAAATACTATTATAGAATTATGAACAGTTATTTTTATCAACGCTTTGATATTAATACAAAAATATTTCAATTGTTAAAATTTTCTTTGTTGTCAGTTTTTTTAACGCCTACGCAGTTTTTATTTTTAAAGACAGGGTCCCTGTCACAGGGAAAATAATACCGACGAAATAAATTATTCGGTGAGAATGGTACATGTCCTCCACGCCGAATGTTGCGCTGTCTGGTTTGACCAATTAGGGCGCTGAAAAATCAGGTTGTTGACCAATAAAGGAGTCGAAAAAATGAGATCATTCGCGAACCACCAACGATGGGCCTAGATATCACTAAATACATACAAAATACTCTTTTGAAGGACCGATTTTAAAATTTACACAGACGATTTAAAATAGGGATACCCATTTTAGACTTTTTAAATTCCTTACTTCAAATCGTCACATGCTTTTTTGGAGTGATGATTGTTTGAAATTTTAAATTTTTAGGAGCAGCGTTAATTCAAGGCTCAATTTTACAATTTGTTATTTTGATTCAAAATGTTTTTAAGGATCATTTGATGCTCATAATTAAAATACAAGAAATCTAAATTTAACTTAAATTATCTTTTGAAATACCGTTTTTTTCCAAAATTTTCTTCAAAAAAGTACTTGGTGTATGTTTTGTGTTTAACAAATTTAATCATTTTGGTCACTTAATTATATTTTAAGTTTTGAAATGGATGATTACAACACAAAAAGTCGCTGCAATTCCAATTTCAAAATTTGCTGTTAATCAGGAACACTATAATAAATACCTAAGATTTTGCTGTGCGAGAACCGACGAAGAAATTGATGCATTCGAAGCAAAAATAAATTCATTCCTATCTGTATAATTATGAAAATTAATAATATACGTATAAAATATTTAATAATTGCTTAATTAATCAATTAAACAGAAAAGTGTCAACAAACTAAATACTTTAAGAATATGTAGCTGCTACATTGTAGCACTCGAACTTCAGACCTATGGTCCATAGGTAGCTATACCACCAATCGATTTTCGGCCAAAATCGACCACTAAGGTTAGATTTGAAAATTTTTTGGCAGACGGTTCAGACAATTTGAAAAAATGAAAAAAAAATTTTCGAAATTTTTTGAAAAAAAAATTTTTCGAAATTTTTTTTCATTTTTTTAAATTGTCTGAAATGCCTGCAAAGAAATTTTCAGCAAATTTTTTTTTTGTCGAGTTGTCGAAAAATACTTAAAAAAAATCTCGAAAATTCTCAAAAAAATGTAATATGACACATGGTGGTAACTAAAGTCAACAAGGCGGTTATTTTGATGATAACAAAACAAATTTTGGACCAAACGGCCATCCTTTTTTTCAATATTTAAGTTTATTTTATCAAAAAATCAAGGTTTGAGAGCCTGAAAATCACAAATTTCAAAATTTTTATTTTTTTTCAAAAATTGTGTTAATTTTATTCATAAGTGGCGTTGACTAAAAAATTACCGATGCGGCATTTGTTTTAAAATCATTAAATACTGAAAATACGAAAAATCGCTATATTTTGATCACGTGACAACCAAAAATTTTTTCCTCAAACTTTCAGGATAATCCACCTATTATTTATATAGGTCGAAATTGATGGTGGGATAGCTATCCATAGGCTATGGTCCATAGCACATGGATCTGGAAGGAATATATCTAACTACAACTTTTTGGCACATGGGATTCTTTATTTATCAGTTATGGTTGTGAGTTTTTCAAAATTGAACTTAACCCGCACCTGCACGAGATGTCTTACCCCCGCACCTGCACGAGAGTGTTTCAGAACACACACATAGACTATGTGACATAGATAGGGTGCGCAGCGGTCAAAATTCTAAGTTTTAAATCAAAATGAATAAATTAAAATGATTTTCATCTTACAAAGTGTTCTGCCTACGCATGTTTTTTGTCAAAATGACTAAAATTTTTTTGAAAATTTCCGAGCGTTTTATTTTTCAAAAAAATTGTTTTCAGAGAATAGCAAATTTTTATGTGAGTACGATCCTTGCACAAGAAAACTAAAAAATTGAGCTTATTATGCTCAAAAACGAAATAAGTGCTGAAAATGAGGGTTTTTTAAACTCACTTTCTGACCACTAGATGACCCAAAAAAAA
>SCLH01000557.1:263702-278206 GCA_004367855.1 Oikopleura vanhoeffeni | reverse complement strand
GAATCGTCTTTTTCGGTGGCGATTACCCCCCGATAGCAAATAAATGTTTATCAACAGTTTTATCTTGTTCCAGTACTGTTTTAATTTTAACTGCATGAAAAAATTGCATCCAAATAATGCAGTTCCGGTCTGATGAGAAATTTCTAGAACTCACCAAAATTCTTGAAATTAAAAATAAGGGGAACTATCGGGGGTCTGTTTCGATATTCCGCCGGCCAAAATGACACTTCCCCAAAATAATTTTGGTCTCTGTGTTCTGAACCACGCTCGTGCAGGTGGGGGTTAAGGGGTAGTGGTCGCACTATTTTGAGGGCACTTTGAAGTGTACAAATAGCGCGACATTGCTAGGGACCACTCAGAAAGCATAAATTAATTCAAAAAAACAAAAAAAAATTTTAAAAAAAGTTCGAAATTTTTATTTTTTTAGAATTTATCTGAGTAATTTTTTTTGGAAAACATTGAAACGTAATTTTCGACCAGAAAAACTCAAAATATCAAAAAGCTTTCAGCAGATTTTCTTCTCGGCATCACCCAAGCTTTAATTTTATGGTTTTTATGACTAAATTCGACGACTATTATTTTCAAGTTTTCACTTCCGGTTCACTGAAATGCGATTTTCTAGAATTGAGCAAAAACTTTCAAAATTCTGTTTCCGACAAAAACCCAAAACATATTTCTCCGTCTTTTATCAAATTTATACTGCATTCTGAAATTTAACCTTGAACTGAAGTAGGTTCGTTTGGTTTTAGTTAAAACCCCTCGTTTAAAAATCGAAAATTCCACTGTGCGCAGGCTTGTAAAAGGGAACGATTTTTCTTCCCGTATCTATTGCTTAAACCTACGCATGAAAGGGGGACAAAATGACTCATATTTAAACGCCTGCGCAATCCTACTTATTTATGATCAAAATGTACACTAAAAATTTGTTATAAATTATTTATTTTTCATTGCTTCCAATGCATAATGTGCATTTCAAAGCTCAATTTAGGCTGTTTTCACAAAAAATATCAGGAAAGCTACCTCGGACTTTTTAACCACTCTTAGTCTCGATATTGGCCTCGACAGGTGACAGCCTAGCTCAATTGTTTTATTATTTCCCCTCTCGGAGTCTCATGATTCTCAATTTGGTTCGAACTTCTAAATTGACTCTCCCCCTCTCAGCCAATGAGCGCGCGCCCCCTAAACTTTCCCCAAGCACAAATCTCAAATAGCACCAACCCACGCATAAGAAAGCTCACAACTTTTTTATTTCAAACTCGAGGCTCATAATTTAGAGAAAAAAAAACAGAAAAATGTCGGCGTTAGCGCTAGAGTTTGCAAAATGTGCTAATTTTTCGCCAGATTCGGGATTTTCAGAAGATGACGGGGTTATTGCTTTGTTACTAAAAGACGATTTGGAGGAGCAAGTTTTTCCAGATTCCCCAGCCTCCCTAGTGGACAAAATTGTGCCCAAAAAGCGAAAGAGATCGATTTCTACTCACAGGTGAGAAATTTCACTAGATTTGCAACATTTTCAGAGTATTGTTCCGGATCGGGATTTCAAAATAATATACAGATCCCGACCAAAGTGCTTCTCGGTAGTAAATAGGGTGTCCCAAGTAGGACTCCCCACCGTTTACATTTTGGTATATGAAAACGACTCATCTTATTGAGTTCTAGATAGCTCAAAGTGACCACACATATTCAGAGAAAATGGACCATTTTCCACTTTTTTTAAACTTATAAGAAATCTCAAATGTTTTTTTGAAAAAATGGTCGGTTTCGGACCTTTTTATGAATATGGGTCCAAAGACGAAATGGAAACGGAAAGCCTATTAACTACTGAAACGCACTTATAGTGGGAAAATGATATAAGGTCGGGAATTCCTGACTCTAGATTAAAAATAGGTCGGGAATTCTGACTCAGAACTGAAAAACAAATTTAATCGGAAGTATTCGGGGGATCACAAATGCATTTTCAATCCCAAACCATATTTTAGTTAATCCCGATTCTCATTTTTTTAATCCCAATTCTGAATCATATTTTGTCGAATCTAGAGTGACTCGAGTCGAGCCTTATCAAAAACAAACTCATGGTAAGCATTTATAGACCATATAACAGTAAGGTTGGAATCGAGATTTGTCCGTCATCCCGAATATTTTTTTTAACAATTATCTGTTTGGAATCTTTATAAAAAGGAACACTTATTTTTGGAAAAAATTATTCGGGATCACGGACAAATCCCGATTCTGGGCTTACTATGACTTACTTATATACAGTATGTAAAAAATTGTTCGAGACCAAAAGCTCCAATTTCCTCTGGATTAAAAGTAAATCTCCTGCCAATTATAGGTTTTGATCCAGAGAAATTTCCCTTGTTGGTCTCGAACAATTTTTTTACTTACTGTATATCGATCATGATGCCCGAGTTACTTACATATCTTATTCCCTATTCTTTTAACAAGCAGATAAGATATTTAAGTTACTCGGGCATCATGATCGATATATATCTAAAATCCTCCCTACTGCGCCTTTTACACCAAAAGGCGTAACTATGGAGCCAGTGTCCAATCAGAATACTCGATTGTCGACTTAATTCAAGATACCCGCTATCTCATTGGTCACTTACGCCTATTGGTGTAAAATGCGCAGTAGGGAGGATTTTCGATATAGTCTATAAATGTTAACCACGAGGTTTTTTTATGGGGACTCGGGAGTGTAAAAAATACGATTCCAGATCGGGAATGAAAAAATGAGAGTCGGGATCGGAAATGAACAAAAATATGATTCGGAAATAAATTATACTGCATTATGAACCACAAGGAGAAACAGTGATTCAGTGTTCTAACCCCAGAGGAACTTTCTTGGCACGTTGCCATTTGTCACTATTTATTTATACATTAACTTGCATGATGCCCTGGGCATAAAAAAACTGCCTCCTTATTTGTCTCAAGATGTAATATGGGTTTTGATGCCCGTAAATACTGTGGTTTCTGTATCTAAGGACACCCTCTAAAAATATATTCTTAGAAAAATATGGCCAAAGCCTACGCTTTTTAATTTTCCTAAGGACAATTTGAGGAAATCTCACCTGTCCGTATAGACAGAAACCACAGTAGTAAATACTCTTTTTCCGATGATCGTTATTAGATCAAAGCTTGATAGAAATCAGTACTGTGATGTGCGTTTATAAGGACACCCTCCTAAAGTACAATATGGCCAAAACTTACGTTTTTTTATTTTAGTCCGTCCCTCAATAAGGACAATATGGCAAAAATATCGAAAGGGTCTTTTTCTGAAAATATCTATAATTCACCTATTTTTTGTAAAAATATTAGTGAATAGCAAACAAAAAAGGTCTTTATGTTGTCTAGAAAGATTATTGTGTTCAAAAATTATGGCTCATGTTTTTAGATCTTTTCGGGTATTTTTGAAATTTTTGGAATAATTTGAAAAAAAAGACAATATGGCAAAATCTCAGCTGTCCTTATCGCCGAAAATCACAGTAGTATAAACCACTAATTAATGATTTTCTATCTAAAGAGTCTACTCTTTAACTAAAGCTTAATTTAAACAAAAAATTATAATTCGAATTAAAAAAAAATATCCGGTTTCAGAAGAATGACTCATTTCTGTTATTTCATCGGAGTGTTATCAAAGATTAATTATGTCGAATTTGTCGACAGTTTTTTCAAAATACCTTATTCAAATCAGAGAAATTAATCGCGCTCAAAGCATATCGAAAATTATCCCTATTGCGCCTTTCTCTGCACGCGTCATAACTTTGAGCCAGTGTCCAATCACAATACTCGATTTTTGACTAAATTCAAGAATCCCGCGATTTAATTGGCCACTTTCTCAAAGTTATGACGCGTGCAGAGAAAGGCGCAATAGGGATAATTTTCGATATATATCGGAAAAGAGTATTTTTCTATTTTCCGCATCACAATAATTGTCCCTAATTAAATTATTTTAGCAATGAAGCTCAATCAGATTTGATTTGTCGATCTGCACCTCTCAATATATCCACAGATTCGGACGATTCTGACGAAGATGAACCAGCAAAAAAGAAACTCAGGAACGTTCAAGGATTTTTTTATAAAGACGAGTTTTCAAAAAACTCTCAAAACGAAGCTTTAAAATTTCCATGACTACAGTAACGTGTCGTTAGTCGGACGCGTCCAAAGAGTTTTTAAAGGACTGCCCTGCGAAAAGTACTTTACTGTTCCTAAAAAATACACCGTCGTATGGTACGTAAGTAACATATGTTACATAAACTAGTCAAGTAAAATCAACTTATGAATATGTAACATATGCATCATACCAACGCATCTTTTTAAGTACAGTAAGTAGTCCCTTTCGTAGGACAGTACTTTGAAAATTTTTAGGACGCGTCCTCCTAAAGACAGTTCACTGTAGTCTTTCGGCCCAAATTATTAATTTTTTCCGAAATTGATTGCTAAAAAACCGCAGATTTTACAGATATTTTATGAGTACAGTAGAGTGTACTTAAACGGTGTAATTTTCACGCCGAACCCGTCCTAACGACCTGTCCGTTAAGTACACTCTACTGTGATACAATAAGTCAAATAAGAACATTGGTTTCATTCATGACATATCTGCAAAGTGTCCGCTCATGAAGCCAACATTTTTTGGGCTATTCCATACCATTTTAGCCAAAAATAACATTTTGCATCGAAACAATAGGCCTTCGTAGGCTCATCCCTTATTTCTCAAGCTAAAGCCTATAGATTTCTATTTTTGATCGGCGAATCATAACCGCTAAAATAAAAACGAAAATTATAAAGTAAATTAACGTTTAAGATTGGCCGATAAAAAATAGACCGCGTAGGCGTTCGATGTTTTTGACTTCAAAAATAAACCATGGTCTCTTTAAAAACATGCCTTACTTTTTATGATTGGTCAATAAAAAATCTATAATACAGGGGGGGACCACATATCGCCGAATGATGTGATTTTTAAAAAGTGGAATTTCCTAGATCCACTTTTTTAGAATGTTGGTTTATTTGCGTTGGGTCGAGTACTTAATTCTTCTCATTTTTGTTATTTTCTTCATTTGAAACATATGTTGAACTCCTTACAAAATTGAAAAACATTTCAAATTATGCCGTTATTTAGAACGCCTACACGTTTTCAAATAGAAGGAAACAATTTATTTTTGTGTCCATCTCGCCGAAAGTGCGAATTTTTTTACCAAAAATTTTCGGCGATATCAGGTCTAACCTTGTACTGTGGCTTGGGCCTAAAGACACCCGTCAAAATAATATGGACAAAATATGGCCAAACCCTCTAGGCTTTTCAGTCCAAAAACCTTTTTACTGTAAATCGCTTTTTGATTTTTTTGCAGGATTTTAAAAAACTAAGGACAATATGAAACCGAAACCTACGAACAATATAGCAAAATTTCAGCTGTTCTGATAGATGAATATCCAAGTCAAAAACGAAAGTGTCACACTTTGAACAATTTATGAATTTCAAGCGATTTAAAATTAAATTTCAAAGAAATTTTTTTTGGTTTTCCGGACAATGGAGGCCAGATTTTTTATTTTCGAAACTGTATCAGACATTGTACATTCGACTAATTAGATTTATAAACGATATCTATCGGATGTTTTTTTGCCGAGGAAGATTTTTGAACCGAAAAAGACGAATTCAAACACGAAAATCCTACAAAGTAAACTACCTGGAACCTCAGCCTCGGATCGACTTTGATAATCTGCGACACGAATGCCTCGAGGGACGACTCGAAATCGGACCATTTCGCGATTGCTGCGTTTGCCGATGGAAAGACATACTCAAGCCGGTTCGGGCCATTTGTAATAGATTAGTTTTGAGCGAGGCTGAAAAAGAAGCCAAAAAGGTTCAGTTGAAACGAGTAAAGTGCGAGCACCCTCTGAGAGCGGGCAAAAAAGTGAGAGCAAAAACGCGACCTGGGCTCACTGTCAAAGGTTAGAATTACATTTTGAAAGAAAATTTGAACTTCAAAAACTTTTTTCTATGGCGATATAAAAGTTTAGCTAAGGTAGCTTTTTTTTAGGTGGGCCCCCCTCTCCAGCAAAAACTGTAGGAGCTATCAATAAACAGTTTTTTGCATCGTGTAGTTGACAAAATTTATGCCAAAAAGTTACTCCAAATAAGTATGATTTTAGGCCCCTGATGATATTCAGTTCATATTCAAAAAGTGCTCTTGACAGACAGGTGGTTGTCTGGTGTCAAACGAAAAATGCCAATTTTTTTTTCGAAAGTGACCCCCATAATTACATGTTGAACGTATGATTGTTCTTCTCATAAACCGCTAATTAACCGGTGTTTCCGCTATTACTGGTAAGGCTCAAACCGAAAAAAGTTAGCGTTTAAAATTTTGCGGCTACAACGATGGCAAAAACCGTTCTTTGATGCTTCCTACGTTTTTTTAGCTGGGAGAGGGGGGGGCACTAAAAAAAAGTACCTAAGGTATTGTTGGCCAAAGAGTGAAATCGTGCATCGGAATGTTCTCGAATGGCTCTTCTGTTCCAGAAATTCAATTGTATCGAACAGCCAAATAGTGTGGTTGCTGCCGTCGACATACTTTCGAGGACACCGATGAGCAGTATAAGCCGTCAAATCTTAAAACGGCTTTTCTCGAGACCAGGTGAGTCGTATTTTGTTCGTATTTGGTGTTGGATACAAATCGAATTTCTGGATCGGATGAGCCATCTTCGAGGAACATTCGATGCAACTGATTCCTTGTTGCTTAATGGCTAATTAAGCCTAAAGTAGGTTTTTTAAAGGGGCCACCTTTCTCATGATGATTACGGAAATAGGTGATATCTGAGAAACGGTTTTTTTGCAATTCAACGCCAACTAAAAAAGCTTAGTGGAGATTTTTTTTTCATCGGACTACCAGTTTACGGTAACCGGAGATTTATTATATAGGTATTTTCAGTATAAATTGAGGAAAAAAGAATCTTAAACTCTTTTCTCCAGGAATTCATCAAAAATAGTAGATCAAGCAGTTAATTGTAGACAATCGTGTATAGAATGAACAAACATAAATTTAAGCTTTCCGACTGATTTAAGAAAAAATTCTTTACCGACCTACCAAAAAATACATTCCGGTTATTCCGGTGAACCGGATGTCAAATCAACTTAATAAATTTCTCCATTGAGCTTTTTTAGTCGGCAGCTTGAATCAAAAAAACGTTCTCGATACGACTATGGTTTTCCCGTAATCGTCATATGAGAAGGGTGGCCCCTTAAAAAAACTACCTAGTATTTGTTTTTGGTTAACCCACCCTGGCTATGACGATTACAGAAAACCATAGCTGATATCGATAAATGGTTTTTGCATTCAACTTGCCAATAAAAAAACTCAATAGAAAATTTTCTCAAGTGATTTGACACCGGTTCACCGGATATAAACCGAAAGTAATTGTTTGTTATTCAATCTCGGGCCCAATTTTTTTCTTTCAACAGCGGAAAGCTAATTTTTACGTTGTTCGTTCTTATATCACGGTTATCTTACACCATTAATGCGTTGAACTATAAGTTTGATGAAGTCTAGAGAAAAAAACGAGATTCGATTTCGTTTCTCAAGATTTATTACCGAAATGCTTTAGATAGAATAGATCTCCGTTACCGGTGAACCGTTGTCGATAAAAAGGAAAAAATTTAGCTTTTTTAGTTGGCAGATTGATGCCAAAAAACCGTTTCCGATATCACCTATGGTTTTCCCGTAATCGTCATGCCTAGGGTGGGTTGACCTAAAAAAAATTACCTTAGCTAAACTTTTATATCGCCTATATTTTTAACAGATGATTTCGGAATCGCTTTTTGATAAGTAAACAAAACGTATGTCAAAGGTATTTGGGAATAACACTGGTTAATGCGTCTATAAGGACACCATCTATATGGACAAAAAATGGCCAAAACTTACGCTTTTCCCTATATAAATTATAAAGGGACACGCCAAAAAGCGTAGGTTTTGGAGATATTTTGTCCATATAGATGGTGTCCTTATAGACGCATAAACCAGTATTATTTGCAGATACCTTCCAAATACTTACTTTAGTATAGACTATACTGTATAGTATACTATATGATATGAAGAAAAGTATCAATGATAAAGCTTTGATAAGGACAAAAATTTCCGTGAGGTTGACTAAATAGTAGACAATTAAGTATCCTAACACAAGTATAATCTGCGGTATGGACTGGTAAGGACAAATAGTGTATATCTTCATTTTTCGGCCGAAATAAATTTTATTATTGATAAATGGCTTCCGGAACTTTCGCTGATGCTTTAAGCTTTTCACCCCGAAGGTTTTAAAGCATTTTTCTAAACCAGGACAATTTGACACCAAACCCTAAGGACAATATCTGAAATTATCAGCTGTCTCTAATCAAGACCCCCTTGCGGACAAAAACTACAGTTCAGTTTTAAGCAGATTTAACTTTTGTAAGGTGCCAACTTGGCACTGTTACAAAAAGAAGTTCATACAGGTGGGCCCCAATATCGCCAAAATTTTAGGGCTGTATAACTTATAGGGAACGTTTATCTCACATTATTTTCAGTCAAAAAATACGATGAAACTGATCTGAATCGTCTCCGCAATCTCAAAAGTATCCTGAGAACCGATACTGACACCAAGCGAACAAAATCGATTAAGTTCATGGATATTTCCGACGAGAAAAAGTGTAACATGGCACTGTATCATTCAAAACGACACCCAAATGTTTCTGAGGTTTTCTTCTATAAGCGATGCGATCCGTATTTGCAGGACTTGGTTCATCATTGCAGAGGTAAGATTTTTATTAGTAAAATTTGTGATTTTCCTCGATTAAACTTGGAAATCTGATTCAGCGCGTGATTTAGTCGGAAACCTTTTTCTCGATAGATAACTCGACGGATTCTAAAAATTTCAAGGAAAAGTCACAGTAGAGGTTTCGGGATGCACCAGAAATAGTTTTTTGTGGCCCGTTAGGATATCCAGTATACGCCGGGAACCGTATACCGGTAAAAACCTAATACTCGCATGATAACCAGTGACCAAGAAACCGAAAATTTAAGATTTGACCGGTATATCGGGTATCTGACGGGCCATAAAAAATCTTTCGAGTCCGTCTCGAAACCTTTCCTGTGACTATTTTTTGAAATTTTGAGAAGCTCTAAGAAAAGGGTATCCGACTAAATCATGTTCTTATTAATCAAAAAAAAATCAAGCCTACAGTGGGGTCCCTCTAAAGGAGCCTTTTATAGAACCACCTACGCAGTCTAGCAGAAACCATAGTAGGTATTAAGAAACGGTATTTTGCATTGGATACAATACATAAAATAAGGTAGTTTTTCTTTAAATGTAACCACGGACATTCGGCATCATAGCGTGGCAACCATATTATGGATCAACAAACGGTTTTTTNCAACGTGTAGCCAACTAAATTTGTGACATTGGAAACTTTTTGTTTTTTCCAAGTCGACCAGTTCACCGGTAATTGATATTTTAAACCGAAAGTTCATGGGTTCAAATCTCAGTAGGCTCAATTTTTTTTATCGAATTGTATGTATTTATAATAATAATCCGTCTCGATCTGGTAATGAATTAAAAGAAACGGTCAAGGAAACAGTGTTTAGTGATTTACTCGTTACTAGTGAAAACTAAATTTTGGAAAAAATATTTTCGAAAATTCCTATGTTTTGCCTCAAAAATACAGATAATTTCGAAGGTCGATTACCGGTAAACCGGTTGACTTAGAAGAAAACAAAAAATTTTCAATGTCAGAAATTCAGTTGGCTACACGTTGCAAAAAAAGTTTGTTGATCCATAATATGGTTGCCGCGCTATGATGCCGAATGTCCGTGGTTACATTAAAAAAAGCTACCTAAACCACTAGAATTTCATCGGCTTTCGAGCTCTTCCGGTAATCTACAAAAAACATCGGTACAAGTGTAATATTTCAACGATTTTTCGTTATGTGCTTGTTACATTTGCAAAAAAATGTTTTTTCGTTGAAATATAACCGATGTTTTCTGTTGATAAACGGTAGAGCTCGGAAACCATAACATTTTTAGCGGTGAATTGTTTTGTCTCAGAGTATTCAATGCAAAAACGTTTCACCATGACTACCTACTACGGTTTTGGCTTGAAAGTGTGGGTGGACCCAAAAATCGCTACCTAAATGAAAAAACTTAACATTCGGCGGTTTTTCGAAAAAATTTGGCACCATTTTATGAATAATTTAATTTGTGTCCCTTGTTTTTCAAAAAACCGTCCAAAGTTTATATTTTCCCAGTTAGAGAAACACAACTGTGAGGGATACCAAGAAATTTCTAGACTGCATGTGCCCCCAAATAGTACATCCTCTTTTCCGTCAAAATCGGTGCAATTTGGGTGTAGCAGCCCTGTGGTAGAAAACTTGATAATTGGAGGAAGTTTTCGATATCATAAATTTTTATTAATAAATTTGGATATACAACTTAAAAAGTTTTCTATTTTAGCCAATAAATTTATTCGACGACTCAAGTTATGACTAATTTTTATAGTTTACAAGATGTAATCTGTTTTTTTTTTAACATTTTGCAGTTATAATGCTCAAAAAGCGCATTTCAGCCGCGTGTATAAACGATGGTCTTTCAAGTCATGAGTTTATCAAACCCGAGACTATTACTTTTAATTTTTTGAAGAAAAGTGTGGAACCAACTTATCCCTTGGATTACCGACTTGATTGGTAGTCAACATTTTGTGGCCAACTTTTATCTTAAATTCACGTTAACAGTTTTAAGCAGGCTTCCAAAAGGGATGGCTTTTATCCCCTTTTCATCCCTCGTCATAGCAAAATATAGCGACACTTACGCCCACGCCCAAAATTTTCCCTATCTTTTGCTATGAAGAGGGATAAAAAGGGGATAAAAGCGATCCCTTTTGGAAGCCTGGTTTTAAGAATGTATTTATAAGTCACCTATTTATACATTTTTGACTGTCGAGCAAAAAAAAAGGATTTTACAGTTGTTATCAGTAATAAACATTTATTTAAAAAACCGCTTTGACTTTAAAAGGCTAATTTTTCACTTAGGGCGAAACGTATAATGTCAAAATAGGAAAATAAAAGCATTTCCTTATAATCACCTACGGATTTGACGGTTCAGGTGGGTTCTGTCGCATTTTAGGGTTTTCGGATAGGCCAATTGTCGAACAGAGTACAAATGTTGGACAACTTTTACCTCATTTGATATATTTAACACAAAATTTGATCCTAAAAAAAATCCAAATTACGATGGTCTCGTCCAATCAGAAACCGTGCTCAAAAGGTGACGGAATTATATTTTTCAATGTATTCTCCCTGAGTCTTTTCAAGGTCAAATGATTCATTTTTTTAAATTAACCGACGACGTGAGCAGCATATTTTGACCTAATTGTAATAAAAACATAGAAAAAGAACAAAAAAAAAAAAATAAACAAATAATTTTAATAAATATATAGAAGCAATACAAGAAAAAAAAAAAAAAAAAAAAAAAATTATATACCAAAAAAATTAGAAGAAGAGAAGCTAAATAGAAATACACAGTACAAATAGATAAAAAACAACGCGTATAATATAAAAATAAAAACAAAAAAAAATGAAAAAAAAAAAAAAAATAACATTTAACATAATATATAAAATCAGGGAGAAAAGAAATCAACACGTTTAAAATTAGAAAAAAAAATAAATTCCGCTCACTTATTTTAGTAGCACGAGTTCCTAGAATTGGAGAAGCATCCAGGAAAAATATAAAAATATAATTAAATATAATATAGGAATACAAAAAAAAATATATATATAAAAAAAAAAAATAAATATCATCAAAAAAAAAGAAAGGTAAATAGAAAAATCCAAACATATAATAGATATATAAACAACATAAAATATTCAAAAAAAAAAAAGCCCACAACATATAAAATGACGAACGACCAACCTCCCTTAAAAAACATTAGAAAAAAATAAAAAATTAGTTTGCAAATCTAATAATAACCACTCAAAAAATACAAAATTAAACAGTTAAAAAAAAAAAAAGAAAAACAAAAAAAAAAAAAAAAAAGAGAATAAAGGTCAAATAGAGTAAAATAAATTTAAATACAATTTTGCAGAGCAAAATAAAAAAAAAAAATAACAGAAAAAAAAAAAAAAGAATAAAAACATGAAAATCATCAACTGAGCAATAATTCAAATGCCAATTTGTAGATCTATCCTTAACTCATTAGCGAAAAAAGTACATCAACCATCATATTTTGACCATACATCAATAGTTCGTATCGTACAGCGTGAATTTTCCAGAACTGCAATCTATTCTTCCCCCAATACGCGTATATGTAATACCGCTTTATAATAAAATTTCACAGTAATAACGATAGTAGCTCAAACCATCTTAATCACAAGCAGTTTTTTATGATCCGGCGTGGTGATGCACAATTCTAGAAACGCCAAAATCCGAAGTTTTTTCACAATTTCAGACTCAAAATCTTCTCATTAGCTCTTCCACCAAATCGATTTGGGCAAAAATCACCAGTTAGAATATTATCCGGCATATACTAGTTGTGTAAATTTTATTCGCTTTGTGATATAAATATTTTTTTTTTTTCAAAAATCGATATTTTTTGAGAAAAATGATAATCTATCATCTCCTCCGAGGATATATTTGCAAAATGGCTCAAATTTGTATTAAGTACTCCTCAGAACATATGTAAGAGATGATAACAAGCTTTTTTGCAATTGAAAGCTAAACGGGAAATATGATTGCTTTGGTCATTTTCGAAAAAATTTCCGAAAAAAAAGTGCTTCGATTTTTTCGAAAGTAGGCTCAAGAAAGCCAGTGAAACACTGATGAGAAAGTTGGCATACGTCAAGTCGATATTTTGAAGTTTTAGGGGTCAAATTCGAACAAACGTTATTTTTTAACTTCATCTTTTAAAAAATACTTAGAAAAAATGAGAAAATTTCGAAAAAATTTTTCATGATTGGGTTCTTAGTACACTTAATTATCACCCCTTTAGACCATCAATTTAGACCATTTTTATGCCCCAAAGGCCTTTATTAAATCAGACATGACCACTCCCTTAAGGAAAGAATAGCTTATGCCGTTATAAAATTTTAACTCCCTGGTGTCTAAAATGACCAAAATGTCGAAAATAACCAATCGGTCATAAAACCCAAAATCACCGGCGAGAAATATTTGCCGCCGTGCTCTGTGAACAATTAACAGCATGTGTATGCCAAAAAGCAGTTTTTAAACATCTATAAAGGACAGCTATTGATTTGAAATGCGAATTACCAATATTTGGCTGCATAATAAATCAGCTTCTACAAGTGTGATCCTAGCTAGTGTTTAACCAGAGTAAATAAAGATAAACTTTTGGAAAATATCAATATAAAAAAATTTTATTATTAAAATTTTCACAATTTTTTGAATATTTATGATGAAGCCACATGAAATCCAACACGGTGACTGAGCTTGACCCTTGGAGTATACGAGCCGATTAATCAGCTCAAAAATTTTCAACCTCAAAAAATTGATCGATGAAAATAATCTACAGACTTTTGATGAAAATTCAAAATTAAAAAATCTCAATTAAATTTTTCTATCACCAACCGTTCAAAAATTGTTTCATCTTACTTTTTACTGATTTCTCTCAAATTTAACCCAAACACCGATTTCTAAAAACTGACTACGGAAAAAATGAGGAAGTCAGTTTTTAGGAAAGTTTTCTAGCTATTTATGAATATATAAATTGAGAATAGAATAAAATCTGAAACGTCGTAAATGAAATCAATTTTATAATATTTATGAATACCTACAAAGTTTCTCTTCTCAATTAATTTATTTTCGAGTAGATCCCGAAAATCCCCAATTTCGACAAATAAATCGATTTGATTAAGCATTCTCTGAAATTGCGGCGTAGTACCGCTAAGTAAATACGATTATCAAACGATTACCTTCAGAGACATTCAGGTTTCAAACTGTTTTTCTGACCGATTACCATCAAAGAATATGATAAAAACATGATATTATTACATTTTAAAAGAACATTAATAAGTTTTTTCATATCTTATATTTTAGATTTTTTGACTAAAAATTGAGGATATTTAAAAATAACTTTCTAATTTGAGAAAATTTTCCAATCTTGAAAAAAAAATTATTGAACCTTTAAAAAATTATGGGAATATTGTGACAAAAAAATTGTGAAAAATTTAATTCCAATCAGTACACTATAAAATATAAAAAGTGGTTTTCCACGGTTAATTGTTGATATTTTTAAATTCTCTTGAATTACTTTCAAATTTCGGACTTCCTGCTTAACAAAGAATGACACCAGAGATTAATCAGATATGTGGTTTTCTCAGTATAACTTTTCATAGTCGAGTCTGAAAATTGGGTTTGGATTAGGTTTCCAGGTTAACGAGTGAATTCCCGTGAAAATATTTATGCCTGGAATATCAAATTCACTAGGATTTCAAAATTACAAATTGGATTTGTTTCATTTTTTCAACGTTT
>SCLH01000557.1:217173-263627 GCA_004367855.1 Oikopleura vanhoeffeni | reverse complement strand
CTCATGAGCGTGGTTATTCTGATGAAAAATCGTACGGCTACGGGGTACATTGTCCAGATAAGGGTACAATAAGTCTTATTCAGAAATATGTAATAGTCTATTTATACTAACTCGTTCACTGAATTTGGATAATATGATCTGTATTCTGAACAATTTTTTATTACAATTGTAAAACACGCAATAAGATATGTACATCAACGACGACGACGACGACGATATTCCAGAACAGAAGATTGAATCGCAAAACAATTAAATATTCTTTGTTCTTCAATTAATAATATTTTTATCGATTAGCTAGTCAATTGGACCTTGGGAAATCCATCAAACAGGAATGTGTTTTCAATTGCAGATAATTCAAATACAGATTGTTTTCCAGATAAACGTCTTTATTTATCTACAACGAAGTTTTAAATATTAAGAATAGTAAGCGAGTGAATTTGCGCGTTGTGTTAATTGTGGTCTCTCATGTCTCTTGTAATTATTACTGTTACCAAATCATCTAATTTGGTCAAACATCCTCTCTGAACATAACATGTGAAAAATAATGAGAATACGTCTACGGAGCGCGACGATCAAAAATATTCGAAAAACTTTGTTTTAAATGATTATTTAGCACATTATAGAACATCAAGGCTTGTTTTCTCGTATCGTTCATCAATTTATCGCGTGCGGTTTATAACGCTTGTTTCCTCCATAGTTATGAACCAATATAAATTTTCTGCCAGAGGTTTTCACCATGAAGAATTGAATAAGGTATTGTGACGCGCCTTACGGTAATCTAACGACTTTTGAAGTATCATTTCCCGAATAAAAATTTGACTAACTTCTCACCAGTTGAACTTCGACCTCTGGTATCTCTTAGATATGTTTCACCTTTCAAATTGTTTCCATATTAAAATAGCTATTTAACCCACATACTCAGCGCTGGCCATATCTGGCAAAAGTGACTTGCGATCTTTATTTTTAATAAGATAACTTTTTCCGAAAACATTTTTATTTAAAATGACCGGTGTTTTTGAAATTCTCTATCTTTTGGCTCATTTATCCTTTCTCTATCTTTTGTAGTTCTTCAGATAAAGCCATGTTGTCGAACCGGAATCGGGGCCCCAAAAAAATCCAAATGAGATTTGAACTTGAAAAAATAAAAAAAAATGGCATGTTATGAACCTTTGCCACCGTGATTTAGGATTTATTTTATGTGTCAAAAAATGAAACACATAAAATATTCAATAAAATCAAAAGTTCTTTTCTTTACTTTTGATTTACACACATCAAATTTTTTTCGATTTTCTCTCGAAAAAGGTAATTTTCTTGCAAAAATATATATGATTATAAGTTATTTTTGTGCAAAACAACAACTCATTGTGTCCCTAAACCAATATGTTAAAATTGATATGTTTACTTTTGAACACCTGGTAAACCGGGAACAAATGATGCGGCGCGACGGGTTTCTCTTTCACTAAATTTTCTTATTGTTATTTTTTGTAGCACAACTTTGATTAAAAAGTAGCTAATTGACCGATTGTTATTAGAGCCAAAAATATCGCGAAAGGTCTGTTTTACCGGTTGGAAATTTCATTTTGTATATTTATATGACCAAACTTATTTCCTATACCGTTTTTCTTCAATTTGAAGGTCTTTAGATCAAAATTATCTTTATATTCTACGATATTGTCTCTAGGAAAAATTATCGTAAAAAACCAAAAAAATGAGTAACGTCACTGTTCATAACTTCTGAGTATGTGGGTTAAGCTTCATATCCTGATTTATTGCCGAGAATTTCCATTTTCGATATTTAGTAGAGTTTTCGCCCAAAAATGTTCTCCGCGTCTTCACCATTGCCAAATATATAACATGAATAAAAATTAATTGATTTTTTTAAATGCTCTTCGTTAAACAAACTGATAAAAACTACCTTATGCGACAAGTTACCGTAAAGTATTGCACTTCCTTGCAAGTGATAAAAATGATAACGCGAATAACTTTCAGTACTGTTATGTATTTATTCCCGTACGATTCTCAAAACAATCGGGGAAGTGTCACAGAAATTTTTTGATAAAAGAAAATTATAATATCGAATTACACGTTATAGAAAAGGCTGAACACGAAGATACTTTTAGTGATTGTCATTTTTAAGTTAATAAAGTTTTCCGCGAGTTGTACTTTTACCTCAATTTTCTCTCCGAAATGTAGGAAAGTGGCATAAAAATTGATAAATGATTCCGCTAAGCATAGTGAAAAAAATTTGGCTAAGTCGCTAATTCAATGGACGTGCTTTTTCGGAACTCTACTAAGAACGGTATCATAATACAAAAAACTGCTTTTTCGTTTGGTAAGTCGAGTTTTTTATGATTTTGGCTGATGCTATTTGAAACCTATTTAATAGATTAAATAACAGATTTTCGATTCCAGTGAATCAAATATACTGTTATGTGCGTCTATAAGGACACCGTCTATAAGAATAAATGTTAGGTATATATGTTTAGTTTCGAAGTGAGAAAAGTTAGTTCCTACCTCCTTTCAATATATTAAAAACTAAAAATGTTGTGTCTCGGCTTCGCGAACATAATTTTTAAAAATATGCTTATTTTTATTTTCTGTAATGTTGGAATTGACTGAATGATGCCATGAAAAATGTGATGAAAGACAGTAATTCTTGGAATATTCCTAAACTTTCAAAAATCTGACTTTTCTTAATTATATTGCATTAATTATTCACTTAGCACGTTGCTTAGAACTTTTTTTTAATTAAACGGTTTTTATCTAATTAGCTGAAAAAGGTCACCAAATAATTTTTAAATCATATGAATTTATTTTGCAACACTTTTGGAAAACTATGGTCTGACGAAAACTGTTTTATTGAACAAAAGTATCTTTGAAGGTCTAAGCAACCTTTCGAATGAATTATAGGTATGCTATCGCTGTACCCAAATATATTTAATATAATCATTTTCCCATCATTATTAATCTTCACAAATATCATAAATGCAATCAAACACAATTTCTATTATGTATTCTTATATCAGAAAACATAGTTTTCGCTTGATTTTTTGCAAAAATAAATTGATCCACCTAGCTTGACATTTTGACATCAATAATACTTTAAAGAAAATCGGAATACAAAAACTTCCGCCTATCATTTTTGTTTTTTATAAAAACGAACTACAATGACAAATATAAGGTTCTAACTGAATTTTGAGATAATTGTATTTTGAATTTTGAAACTCAAACTTGGATTACAGAGTTTTAGGTGAACATCATATCTTCTGTGTTTTATGGCGATATTGTCCTTATGAAGAAAATCGGCCAAATATTATTTCATTAATTACTAATTATAAAGGTGTTGTGGGAATTAATCTATCAAGATAAGTGGTAAATAGTCAAAATGGAAATGCTGGTCAAATATTTTGTGCATAAGCTCGTCTTAAAAATACTGATATTTAAACAGAAAATGAAGGCTCGGGAGCGCTGTTGGTGGTAAAATGAGGAAAAAACCTGAAAATTTGTTTTAAGGACAGATGCCAGTTGATGATATAAAGTTATCTTTAAAATCACGTAAGACACGGAAAGATAAAGGTGAGCCGGCTATTCAGTTCATTGCAAAGCTGAAAAATATTATTTGAAAATAAATTCTGTACACGACTAGACATCGATCTTAGAAATTAGCAGCTGTTTTCACCGCGAACGTTATAACCATCAAATACAACGCTCCTGTGCAAGTTAATGCGACATACAATACCACACGCTAATGATGCGGATCACTGCTGGCATTATTTTCGGATAAACGAAAGATGGTGATGCCGAATCCGATAAATTAACATATGCCTCCGATTGTATACGATTATTTTCAATAACTATGCAAATATTAAACTGGAACCGGAAGTAAAATTATCAAATGCTTCTCTTCAGAACAGGAAGCGCAACACAAAATTGGCCCTACAAAATAAAACGCTGATTTAACATAATTATTGTATAAGCAAATGCGAAATAATCAGTAGTAAAAATTAAACTCGTTTATCATATCTTTTTATGATTCCTTGGACAATCAGTTTTGTATTCAGCTAGTGATGTAAATTTGTGTTTTAGAGCCGAAATTGAATTTATCCTGCAATCCTGGGTAAGTCGGTATATTGACTTAATTTTGGCCATCGCAGTTATAATAGAGAATTTTACATTTGGTACCTTCAAAGATACTTCAACTGCTCCACAATGACATAAAATGGGCTCATAATTGAAAAAAAGCAGTAGAATACATCACTAGCTTTATCATATATGGTAGCGCTCAGGTTTTCAGGTGAATTGCTTAGACAATGAAAAAAGGACCTTCAACTTTCCATGATGCTCGGTCTACTAACTAGAATGCTATTTCGGAGACCTGGCAAGGGTTCTTTATTGGGTAGTTAGTTTTAGCTGCCTAAACGACCAATTTATATGGTCACGTTTTGTGATAACGGGCACTCACAGAGTCAAATATTTGTAACACTTACGTATTTTTTTATTTTTAATTGACACAGAAATTGACGGAAACATCAGAAGTTGAAATCTTCATTGTTTTCTTCTTTTTTAAATCGTCTCCTCGATATATCAAAAATGAAGAAAAAATTAGAATACTTTGCAAATTATGGTCTCCTATTAATAAAAGGTTTGTAAGTAGATCTTAAGATTAGATTCGAATCAACTCGGATCAAAAAATTATGTCATATTAGTTGGGCTCAAAAATTCTCAGGATTCGTCACTTTCTGATTTATTAGTGCCCACTACTCCCTTAAACATAAATTATATGGTATAGTTGCGACCAACGGTAACGTTTTCTGTAAGCCACATTCAAACTACGAGGCAGACATGGTTGGCTGCTGTTTATTTCAAAGTAAGATTTTCATATTAGTATTAAACAACGTTTCATCTGTTCATCTATGTTTTAACTGTAATACATTTAATAAATTTCATCAAAATCAGCACGTGTTTTATTTCAGACAATCGAACTCTATAAAAAATTAAGCTAGTTTAGAAATAAAAACTGTTGAAAATGACGTTAATGTGCATAGTCCCCATAAAGTTCGACAAAAATGAGCATGTTTATTTTAGCTCATAGAATTTTATTAAAGGTATGAGAAACTTAGTCAGCCGAAAAAAGACAAAAATATGTTATCAAAAATTATAAAATCATTTTATTTGATCAAAAATTCAAGATTGTCAATTTTTTCTGACCATAATTTGAGCAGTAGTAGGCATGTGCTATTAAGGCCCATTACCAGTGACCATAAATCCTTTTTTTCGGAAAGAAAATTTAACGTCCTTTTAACATTAACTTTTACGAATAACTTTTTCTTAGAATTTTCAGTGCTATGTCAAATATGAACCCGATCGATGGAATCTTTAAAACCACGAATCCCCACGCTCTGAATGGGGTTCCCATGCTGAAAAACGGATAAACATTGGCCAGTCACGCCCTAATCACTAAATCGGCAGAGCCTGTGGCCAATCGCTGATAAGTTCTGATACGATATGACCCAATTTTTGACAATACCAGTAGTATTAAGCTAGACCGACCACTTGGGGATCATATTTGATAGAAGGAAAATAATTTGAATTAATTAAACTAATCACTTAGTAAATCGGTCAAATCACGCAAAACCTTGAAAAATACGTTATTCCAAAAAACACGCAAAGAAAAAAAAATTGGAGAATTCTTATAATTTCCGTAAAGCTAGCACGACAATGAGCCATTAGTGTGTTGGTATTTTCAACTACTGGGAACGTTGGAAGAACAGTAGAATATGCCGTTGAGGCTCAGCTTGCTCTTGTTGATTCGGGAGCTTGTGAAACTATTTACAAACTTTACAACGGTCGGAAGTACATTACGCGAGTCTAGAAAAACAATCAGCGGAACTTTGTCTCAAGGGTGAATCAATATCAGGAGGATAATGATTAAGAAAACTTCTAAAAATCACCAAAAGTGTCGCTAGAGAGCAAAATTTCTGACTATTAAGAATAACAAGATAAAATTTTCTCGCGAGAACTTTGGTTATTTTTTTAGTTTTCAAGAGCAATTTATTTCCCTGATATCGAAGTTTCTTCGGAATAAACATTGTTTAATTTTCATAACTATCACTTTATGTTCAAATTAAAAAAATCCTCCTAGCAGGACATGGTACCAGTGGTCAATTTTTGAAAATTTTCAACATGTTTTTCGTTATCCCTTATGTCATCTTATTTTATAAATTACTTGTTTGGACGTAAGGACCTATTTTTTGACCTGCGTTTTCTACTGCGTCCGCTTCAACTGTTTACGATAGCCAAGTTATCGAGTGTAACGAACACTTTTCGAGTCTGATTCATGTTACAGCAATACTGTGAAACTAACGACATTTTACAAGAACCATAATATTGAATTTTCAAATTATGTGAATATAAATTTTTTCGTAAACACCCTAGGACAGTAATTAGAACAGTATATATGGATTACCGGACCTCAGTTAGTACAAAATCCATAAATATCTGAATGAATTACAACAACGCAAGATATACAGCACCCAATCAAAACCGTTGATTGCGAATAGCCGATTTTCATGGTCAGGTTGTAGAAAGGTATCCAACCAAATCAATCTCAGATTTCGCATTTTATTCAAATATTTAGGGATTTGTACTCTGAGGTCCGGTAATCATACTGTATTGCTATGTGGAACGTCAATTATGTGACATAATTTATGCTCCAATATTATTCATCCAGTCCAATAGTTTAAAATGCAACACCATTTGATTTAGCATAATTTTAAAACGGTTGTTTTTAATTGATTGAGTATGTATCTTTTTACACATAATACTCAAGAAACTCCAGCACAGCAGAAATTTTTCATGGAATAGTTTTATATGGATACGACTGTATTATAATATATAAAACTAATCTGTTGTTTGACGATTTCATTATATAATGTTAATAACATTTTTTCCAAAAATAATAATTTTGATAGTTTGTATAATTTTCGGCACAAGCCTTTATCAGTACAAATTCTGTCATATTCAATATACTGATAAAGGCTTGCTGCCGAAAATAATACAAAATATTGAATAAATTTAGAAATTATTTATTCAACTATAAAGACTGTACAGTACTCACGACTCCAATAGTTACTGAACAGCTATGTAATACACGCTCTACTGTCTTGCCACATGACGTAGACGCTCTTCTCTGCTGATCTTGAACAACTCATGCGCTCAGCGGCGTAAAAAAGGCATATCAAATTATTTGATAAGGGGGGTACAGTAATTTTTCTCGCTGTTTTTTCGAGATATATAAAAATGGCATTTTTTAATCAATGGTAATAAATAATATATATGATCTTTTAATTTATCACAATCACTTTCAAATCTGAGTAAGAAGTCAAAATACGTTTCTCTTGTTCGCATAAAAGTAATTTTCTTTAATGGCAACAGTTATTTTCATTGCAAGGGATTTTTTAAATTGATAACCACTATAAAAGTTGATAAGCTTTCATGTAATAGATAATTTTTAAATCATGATAAAGAATTTACGAAAATATTCTCGCAGGTTAACTAAAAAGTGATTTCGCGTTCAAAATAATTAGCAATAGTAGGCCTCGAAGTTAGGTGATAACTACTATTTTTAATTATTATGAGCGCGAAGTTACGTTCTTGTTAACCTGCGAGAATATTTCCTGTATTATTTATTCTCATTTGAAATTCACCTGCTACATCGAGAGCTTAGCAACTTTTTAGTTTTTATCATTTTAGAAAATTCTATAACATGTCTCGAAAAACCAAATAAATATTTTATTGTAAACTGGAAAATTAAATTTGAATATTTCCCAACAGATCGATTTGATTTATAAACAGTATGTAAAATTAAATTATGTACAGAAAAAAATACATACTGTAATACAAATTATATTGCATACACCATGTACATGTACTCAAACGTCTTGACAAAATTCTCAATATAAAGTGTTATTCAGAAGTCCCAATTGAACAAAAGTACCACCAAATTTAAGCTGAGAGTTCCTTGATCTAAAAATCTGCTTACGGCTAATCGAAATTTTGAACCAATCAGCGTCAAATTCGATCATTAGGTTCAAAATTTTTTGCTTAAAATAATTGAAATTTCTAGAATTCGATTAAGACATTTCCAATAATTTTAATGTTATGCATCGTTTTAGGCGGGTCATATTTACCAATAAAATATGTTCATATCATTGTAGAATACCGGTTTTATGTGGGTTAAAGCTAAAAAATATACGAATTTTGAAAATTCTAGATTGCCTTGAAACCATAATTTTCACCATGAGATTCCTTGGGTCAACTTAAGTCATAACCAATATTAATGTATCATAAATTATTTCTATAAAGGGCTCAAAAATTACGACGCCCACTCCCTTAGGGGGTACTGGTCGCTGGAATTGGTTTTTCTCGATGAAAACTTGGCCAACCAGGGTGCCGAGGATATTATTCAGATTAGCGAGTTTGTAGATCTAGCCTTTAGCTTGCGTGAGAAATGTGTCAAAACTTTTTTGTGTGCAAACACTCCCTGACACATAAGGGACACAAGAAGACCTAAGCAAAAATGGTTCAGCAATCTCCTCCTAGGTTTTATTTTGAAATAAACCTAAATTTTAACATTACTTGTATAATAAGTATCTTAAACTTCTCTAGAGCGTTTTTGTCGATAAGTGCTATATTTTTTTTAGAATATGCGATAAACCGTTTTTTGGACTTTGTTCATCGGAAAATCTATCTCCCAGGTTAAATTTCAAAATTCACTTAAATTTTCACAAAAGGTAGCTCGAAACCAACAAAAATCCTCTAGAGCGTTTTTTCAAATTTCGACCCCAAACTCAAATTATGAATTTTTCAAGGTCACGTGAAAAATTTTTCGAAAAAAAATCTGCGTCGATTTTTTCTAAAGTAGGCTCAAAAGAAAGCCACGGAAACACTGATCACAAAGTTGGCTTACGCCAAGGTGATATTTTGTAGTTTTAGTTAAATTAAAGAAAACGTTATTTTTGAACTTCGTTTTGAAAAATATACTGCGAAATATATTATATTCAGTCTATATCTTCTGAGCTTGTTTAGTTATATGAAATTTTCAATTGTAAAGAATAATTTCAAGAAAAATATTGAAATTTTTTGTAAGTGTCCTGAATTAGAAAATGTTTTTGCCCTTTCGCGATAACGGTGAATAATTTGGCCATAGTTAATACTCACGTTACCAGACAAGTTGAAGTTGCGTGTCGTTTGATAACATTAAAAATTTTATACGATGACCTTGAGCTCAGAAAATTATTTTCAAATTGTGATCCTTGGAGTAAGGAACTGATATTGAAAATTAGCAGGATACCAGTTTTTTCTGAATTGCCTTGAGAATGTTCAGTTTGTATAAAAATTAATTCGTATATACATTGACAAAAAAAATTTTGCTATTTTTTGAGAATTTTTGGTAAAAATCTAAAAAAAAATTATGTTTTTTAAATATGCAGGTTAAACAAAATGATCGGTACTTTGAAGAGGTAAAAAATAATTACGACTGTTTAAATATTGTTCTCGCGGTTAACATAAGGGTATCCCGCTTCGACATTGTTTGCAGTTATTATGTTCATAAAAATGCACCAATTAATTGTTTTTCTGAACGCATAAACACAACTCAAGACAAAAAAATTTTCAAATTGTCGTTTTTGTTTTTTCTAATTAATTTTTCTCAAATTTGTTCTAAAATAACGTGTTCAATTGACCACTAACTTCAAAATACGGGTTGAGTATACAACAACTTATCTCTCAGTGTTTGTACCAGCTTTCTTTTGAGCTTACTGTCGAAAAAAATCGGCACATTTTTTCGGAAATGTTTTTCACGTGACCTTTGAATTCTATTTGAGTGTGGTAGTCGAATTTGCAAAAAACGCGCGCTTAAAGTTTATTTTGTTCGCATAGCTATTTGCAAAATTTGAGCTAGATTTGCAATTTCCTGGAGGACGAAAAATTTTCAGCGTCATAAATAAACGGTGGGTTTTGTGCATGTTCTAGAGAAAAATATAGGCAACTTTACGCAAAAACGCACTGTAAGTTTTGATGAGTATTATACAGTTGTATCAAATTTAGTGTTTTTTCTGAATAAAACTGAGAGAGAGATTGATTTTCCGTTTTGCTTAGATCTCCTTCTCGCTATGAGTTGGGGAGTGTAAGCTTACCAAAAGTATTTGCAGACATTTCATGACCCAAGCTGGAAAGTAGTTTTAAAACTGGCTATCGATTATATCTCTCGAGGCCCTGTTGGTAATATGTTTCGATCGAGATATGTAAATTAGGAGCAGGATATCCTTAAGGTCATTTTTTTAAAGCTTTTGTTTCCTTAATTTCAAAGGGATTTTGATATTGTTTTACAAGAAGCATGAATTGAAAACAAATAAAATGTTTTTCGATTTTAACCTCAAAGCTTCAAATGATAAGTCCGTTGACCTCTTTTGCACCAACAGTCGTATTTTAGTCATTGTATTTACGGAAATCCATTTAAATAATGAATAACTATGTTACGAGAGATTAGAAAGAAATGGGAGGTTACTGAATTTTCATGTCCTTGACTCCAGGAATCACATATAGACCACGCAAATTTTAGGGTATTATGGTCTGGAAACGTATAATAAACTATGGTTATATGTATCACGTTCTAGCGCGGAGAGACAAAGATTTCTGCATTTTACACGAAAAATGTAATAATGTTTCTTAATTTATCGAGAATTTCTTACGATTTTAATATTTGTCAATGACTAACAAGCCAGTTTAGATCCATGATAGTAAAATATAAGTTCATCGCATCTGGTTCAAAAATATGCGTGCTATGAAAAGCCCTTAATGAGCCAAACAAAACTTAAGTTATAAGCTTATAAGTTATAGGATACAACAAACTATAATTTGAATTGTGTAATTGTTTTAAAGTTAAGATTATAAAATTATGATAATTAAAGCAAGGTTTAAAAAATTCTGTCAATTCACAACATTTTTTTATTAACGTTATTTTATTTGATTATTATTTATCATCCTAGGTTTATTTTAATTTTATGGTCCATAAAAGTTACTTGATTTTTTTTAGCTTAACTTGAAAGGTCGAATTTATTTATAGCTGGAAAAGTATCTCAAAATATCCAGATGTGAATGATATAATATTTTCTCGAATAAATGAAAAAAATGTATGAATATTTACGTGTGGGTATCCTGAGATATATGCATATTTATTGAGTTCCCAAATCAATGGAACTTTGAGGCCATAATAATAAACTATTATTTCAGAAATCAAACAAAACCGAAGCGAAAATAAATATCACCGCGATATTGAACGATTAATTGGACATTTTACTGCTACACATGTGAAGAAAAAGTTGTTTCTGTCCGATCAGGTTTGCCACCATTGTAACCTCGAATTCGAAACAGATGAAGATCGATCACACAAGCAACGGTAATTAATAAAATTATTATCATAAAATTAATTAATATTTTGTAAATTCCGGTAAAATTTTAATTTTGAAGCCAAAAAATCTTTTATAACAACCAAACATTTTGATATACAGTGGGTGAAACTCCGAGGAAAGTGTTTTAATACATTTTTAGTAAAACTCGATCTTAGCGGACAAAATAGGATTTTAGTCTGTCTGCTTAAGGGGGTGGTCATGTCTGATTTGCAATTTTGCAGATCTATTTCACGAAAATCTGAACCTTGAGCAATAATTCCAAAAATGCCAATTTGTAGACCTAGCCTTAATCTTGTGAAATCGAAGGTCAAACTGAAATTTTGATGACTACACCAATCGTCACATAGTCGTAACAGGAAGTCACTTCGCGAGATTTCAAAGTCTATCTTCTCCGGGACCATACATCAAAATTTTCAAAAGTTGACATAATAACTTGGAATAAGCAGACTAAGATTCATAGGAGAGCGATTTACATTTAGATGACTGAATTTTCCTAGCGGTCCAATGAACCGACGATTTTTAGCCGTTTTGGCTGAAAAATCTATCTCCCCCAAGGTTTTGTTTCAAAATGGCGCCAATTTTTTTTAATACACCTTGTTACATGCCTAAGATTCGTAGGAAGTTTTTTTCTAAAATTTTCATTAATACTGAAAAATATGATTTTTCGAAAAAAAAATCGAATAAAAATGTGCTTCGATTTTTTCACAAGTAGGCTCAAAAGAAAGCCAGTAAAACACTAAAACAAAGAGTGTGTGGGGACGGTAAGGCGATATTTTGAGTTTTAGCGGTCAAATCTTAAAAAAACTATTTGTTTGACTAAAAATCTGAAAAAAATACTTTGAAAAAACGCAAAATTTCGAAATTATTTTATGTGGATTTGATCAGGAAATACATTTTGTTAGACATCCGAAGCAATTGGTGCACTCTGATTGCCTTTAAGCTTCACTTAAATCAGACATTACCAGAGACATCAAGACATTAAACAGAGATCCACAGTAATTAATTTTCTTATCAAATAGTTAAAACCATCGGTCAATTATGGCCCACAAAAATTCTAGGGCAAAAAAATATAATTAAGTTAAGCAGCCCTGTTGTTTGTTATATTTGATAAGAACCGCCACAAGATAACATTTGCTCTATTTTCGGATAGAATACTCGGCCCGACTGCATTTAAGAGTATGTTGGTTCCTAATTTGACATATTCCGGTGAAACTATTAGCAAACAAGGCTCGAAGGATTTATCGGATTAGCCAGTTTGTAGAACAAGGTCTCTAACTTCCGTAAAAAAATTGCCATAACTTTTTTGTATGCATACACTCCTTGACACATACGCAATACAAGAAGACATAAGCCAAAACGGAAAATCTATTTCTAGGTTTTATAAGTGCAATGAACCTAAATTTTCAAATAACCTGTATAATTAAATGCAAAACTTCATAGTGTAGCGTTTTTTGATTCTGAGCTGTTTTATCGGAAAATCTATCTCCTCCTTGGTTAAATTTCAAAATTTGATTCAATTTTTAAATAGCTAGCTCAACAAACAGAAACTTCATAGGAGCCTTTTTTTTGTTTAATTTCTTTACCTTAAAGATGTGGCGACGATAATTGGGCTTCTTTTTTACAACATGTTTCGAGTAGAAGTTTTGAAACTGGCTTCAGAAATAATTATTTTTTCCAAATACGTGTACAACTCTTAAGAATCAAGTGCCATTACTATCAGAGCATCTGATACCTCAACCTACGCTCAGAAATGGTTTTTGAGTAGGACGTCCTTAAAAGCACTTAAAGCCTATCCATATCATTCCTCATCAGTTTCTTGTTTTTGCAATTTAACTTCAAATATAATGCGCATCTCCGAGGGCTAGAAAATTTGCCGCCGTGGTCAAAACAGCGTATGGGAGCTCACGCAAAGCCTATCCTCCTTAAAAATGTATAGAAATGTTCAATTTGTACATAACTCACCGCAAAGCTGGATCACTGATTAAGGTCCGAACGGAGCCTTTTTCAATTTTCTCTCCAAAAGTGCAGGACTGACTTGTGAATTTCTAGTTTTTGGATGAAATTACTGAACTTGTGAACTTTCTAAAACCTACTTTTTTGAAAAAATTCAAAATTAAGAAAAAATCCTGAAGTTAAAAAACTCAGGGACAAAATCTCAACAAAATAGGGCAATCAAAAAAGTTATATGAGAAGATCTCATTATCGCTCACCCTTTCAATTTAACCTTTTAATTTCACACCCGGAAAAACACGACTTTCTGTTGAAAAAATCTCAAACCACAAAAAAATGCTTAAGTTAAAACTGGCCAGACAATTTCTCTACAACATAGGTGTATCAAAAAGTATTATACACTCAACACGATGCCGTACGTGAAGCTGAGTTATCGTCGCCCACATCCTTAAACTCAAAATATGAGTTTTTCAAGGTCACGTTCAAAATTTTCGAGCTTTGATTTCTTTCGTAACTAGGCTCATAAGGCTCGATTACTTAGTTTCGTAAAAGGTCCAAATCAGCGACACCCACTCCCTCAACTTAAATGAAAATCAAAGGTCTCTTTCGCCGTTGTGTTTCGAAAAATAGACCTAAAATTTTATGAAGATGTCGTACTTTGGTCAGCGACATATCGGCCTAAAGTTTTATTGTACAAAATGTAGCATGTGCTTCATTCTTATCAAAAATATTCTAAATTGAAGACTGTATCAAGACAATCCTATTTTTGGTTCACACAAAGTTTCTTTTTGATTCATTTTCTTATCTCAGATTAAATTCAACTTTCATGAAAACAAACGTCATATTCTCGGATTCAGGAATAATCTCAAGAAAATTAATTATTTAGGCGATCTGTCTTTCAAAACCTTATTAACAAAGTATCGCATTCTTCACATATTTTAAATCTTACATTTACCACGATAATCCATCTACGGACTCTGTAACGATCATCATTTAAATTGCAAGCAAACATAGTTTTAATTTGTCTTGAACTCGCGTATTTTTAATTTTAGTGTAAAACCAGGCATGCTTGAACTAAATAGAAGATGAACTGTTAGAAATATTTCGAAAATCAGAAACATGCTGTGAGCATATCGTCGATCTGTTTTCATTTTGATATATCCGAGAAATCGGCCACATGATTGGATTACAGCACCACAGCTATCGGAATCAACACTCGTATCGTGAATTACTCCGTTGTTAAATTGGGTCTGGATCAGTCTTCGAAATCGTTGTCGAAAACCAGTGAAAACCTGCTCGTATGTGATCACGTTAAATCTGGGAAACAAACACTGTTCTTCTGCTACAAGTTGAAGAATAATCTGCTCACGGGTAACCAAAATACTAATTATTTTACTTTTTGGCCAGTTGTCTATTACTCAGTGTAACATCTCTAATTTTGAGCAAGAAATTATGGATTTTGATTGGAATCTCATATAATTTATCCACAATAACGGATTTATCTGAAAATCAAGTCTATAATCGATTTTTGTATCGGTAAAAGTCAAATTTAATTGTCTGCAATCTTGTTCAACCCTCCTATACCTTAGACCACATTTCCATAATTAATGGTTATAAAGCCCATTTTACAGTCTTCGTAAAGTTCAGCAATTACATTGCCAAAAATACTATTTTTATCTCTGTTTCACTGTCACATATTCTATGCTAGCGTTACAGCAGACATTAATGAACCAAATAAAATAAATGAGAAAATAAGAAGCAAGGCTGAAGGCATTACGTCAATCTGTTGTCATTGGGATACATTGGATGAATTCGCCACATAAGCGAAGACGAGCATCAGAGTTAACGAAGTTGACACTCAGATAGTGAAAAAGTCATTTAATAAATTGGGTCAGTCTTGCAATTCGTTAGCGATAAGCAGTGAAAGCATATTAGAAGGCGATTGCACTATCATATTAACGAGAAACAAGAGGCTCAGGGATCCCAATCTTTGATATGGGAAACAAGCACTGTCATCACCGAATTATAATATATTTTCAAGTAGAAGTAACGCACGGGTGACAGCCATACGAATAAGGTCTTCGTGAATAACGACCTTTAGGAAGTTTCATTCGAAACGGTCTTGCAATTGCTGAAGCTAAAATTCGTCAGTTGTATACTTTACGCAATCAAATCAAACGAAGATAATGTTATTCTTGAAGAAACGATGATATCAGGATATCATCGAATATATAATGATACACAACCGACAATAGTCAATCGAATTTTTGATTTATGAAAAGATGATTATTATGTTGGTTGACTGTGAGTAGATTTAGTTCAAAGTGCATCCTAGCAGCCGGAACAGTGCTTGAAACCAAGATGGTTATGTGCTCACCTCCAAGCATGCTTTCAGTGCTTGTCGACAGTGGACTGATTTATTATTCGATTGATAACTCTGGTGCCCGAGGGAAAAGGTCTGCATATGCCCTAAGCCTATTTGCTGATTTTTGAGATATCAATTATCTTCTAAGTTCAATGAGCCTGACCTCAGGAGGTTCCCATAGCCATTATTTGCCCTGAGAGAAAATCAATACTATTTGTGATAACATTATTTTGATTATAATCAGGAAATTATGATAGAATTAAAAATAGCATTTTAATTGTTTCGCAGCACTTTCTCAGAGCGAAACTGTGGCACTTACTGAGTGCTCGGTTAATAACTCTGGCATTCATATAAACCCGAGTTAACAAAATAATAACTTATCAGAATTATTTACTCATAACGAACCCGCTAAGTACAAGAACTGATTTACTATAAGTTAATTAAAATCGACCCCATTCCGGAAGTTCGAGGCAAAAAAAACTAATTATCTTATGATGAAGATAATATAAGACAATTGTTAGTTTTCTATTTGTTTGTGAGACACAATTTTATATACATTTTTTGCGATTAAAAAATTCATTTGTTTTACAACATTTCTAATATATTTTTGTTCATCATCAGGTAATACCGTATTAATCAAAAACAGAACGGAAAGTTAGGCGGAAAAGTTGACACGAAAACATTATTTGTTACAAAACAGGCTATCCAGATTGTACCAAATTACTCTCAACTTTACAAAATTATGAGAAATATCACTCCGTTTTTTAAACTTCATATTGTGTTCACAACATTGAAATTATCTAGCATTATTTCACCACGTCGTAAGCCAATGAAGGAATATTAATCTATTAAGCTATATCGGTGAAATACGACTTTTACATGCGCGAATTCTTGAACATCGAACTAAAGAAGCAGCTTATGTTTTTCAACATATTTCTACGAAAAATATAAAAATACTCTTTATGATAAATTCGATATAGATCCAGACAACTTACCGCCAAAAAACAAATTTGCTGCAAAGGGTTGGTAATTTCTTCACGATCATTTAAAAATTTTCGAAAACAACTTGAGAAATCTTTATTACAGAAAGCTGTATGAGAGTTTGTAAATTACACTACATCAAGCAGATATTAACAAACAAGTCAAATATAAAAAGGTGACTTTCATCTGTAAATGTTTGATTGGTGATCATGTGACCTTAAACGGGCTTTTATTTGGTACAATCTGGATAGCCCGTTTTGTACTAAATTATGTTTTCGTGTCAACTTTTCCGTCTAAATTTTCGTTCTGTTTTTCATTAATACCTGATGATGAATACAAGTATATTCAAAATCTTGTAAAGCAAATCAATTTTTTAATTGAATAAAAAATAGTTAAAATTGTTAGTTTTGACAATATTTGAAACCCATGTAACGTCTAGAATTTATAACATTAGAAACTACCTTAAAAACATTTTCGAATTCCGAAATTTAGTTTTTATGTTCTCAGAGACAGTGGCATTATACTTCTTAATGTAAAAAATGATTTACAAACATTTTTTCTATCATTCTGTTTTAAGACCAATATTTTTCATTTTTACTTATAAAAAGGTCTCGGTTGAACATTTTCGGTAGTCACTTTTGTTTATTATCAATGAATTGCTGATTAAGCATTATTTTGGTCTTAAAATAAGTTCGATATGGTTTATTAAATTTTGGGGAAATAGGTTCACAGTGTCTACTCGGATTTAAGATATCCCTCTTCAGCACGTTATGATCTAAAAATGACCCTAATCGACCCACCTCATTAACCTCGAACATGTTTCTAGATTTCCGCATTCAATTTTCGACAGTTATGTACGTTATATTGAGTAGGTTCGATTAATTTTATGTATAAATTCAACTTTTAAGAAGGTGGTCGTTAATCGAGATGCAAACAAACAGTTAATACATTTTTTGCTCGGGAAAACACGGTCTCGAGTGAAATGCGAGAAACGCAAACATTATTTGCATTCATTCTAGGTGCGCACTTGTTTATAATTTATAGATGTACAATCAAATCTATGATGATTAACTAAATTCAAATATACGTCTGAAATTTTCAAATATCGACTTTAAACTAGATTGCAACCTCCGTTTTGACTGGACGGACGAAAGACAAAACGAAATAATAATTTTGCAGCTCCGCTCATACAAATAGCTGTAGAAGTCTAGTATGAAAAATATCGATCGAAAACATCAGAGACGATACAAAATTGAACGAGAATTAAGATTATGTTAATTAAAATGTCATGGCAATAACTCTCTGTCAAAAGAGCGTTCTAAAAAATGAAGGACGTTTTTTTCTAACACTTTTGTCTCACAAAACAACGATGACATAAAACGAATATTATAATGTTTTTTAAACTCCACTCACTGATGAAGAATTTTCAAGAACAAAACTGATTTTTCAAAATTAATCAGACTTAACTTTGTCAACACATGGGATTTGAAGTTGGTTTCCGAAATTAAAAATCACAAAAAAAACAACTTGAAATACAAGCAAAAAAATTATACTTATCATACTGTATGATTGGTAAAACTCGGATATAACAATAAATAATCTCCCTTACCGATAAATATTTCTCTATTATAAATCTTCTTTGAAGTTAATCAATCAAAGCTTTACCTCTAATTTAGTATTTTTTTGACATTTTTATTTCGATCTGTTTTGAATGAACACAAACATGCTCGGCCCTTACCCTAGTATATTAGGTCTTGGCGTGATACAGACGCTTTACCCAGATTCACAGGTGACAAATCATCCCTATAATCTTATTTTGAAATTATGATTGAACCAAATTATTGCGCCTTTTGTGCTCTTTAGCGCCTCATATACATTTGAAGTTCAAAAATTCGTAATCAAAAATGTCATTTATAGATTAAATCAAAAACAATTTATTTTAATCGAAACAAAACTTAGAGAAAAAACGAAAATTTTTAAAAAATTAGAGTTTAGAAAAAATTTCGTTATCCAATAATACTTATCAAAAAAAATCGAAAATGCTTTAGTTAGGTAATTATTTAATCTATCATATGTAATTAAAATATATAATTTGAAAATGTCTGATTTTGATATAGAGACAGAATATCGAAAATGTGACTTTTTATCGCTGAAGGAGTGTCGCTTTAGCCTTTGAAATTAAAAAAATACTATTTAAAAAAAATAGTTGAAGATATTGTTTGAACTTTCTAATAGGTCGTAACTTTGAGATCGGTTGTGTGATAGTGATTTATGATTTTTTGAAAAGGGCTTGTACAATTTAGTACAATAAGTGTGTAATGGATAGAAAATTATGGTGTGTAATGGTAAGACACTTGCTTGATTTCGGAGCAGCCTATAACAGATCAGTATGAACGAACTGTAAAGCCTATTTGAGAAAAAACGACATGTTTTCAATTTTCAAATATTAAGAAAAACTGAACAATGCAATTGACAACCGGTGAACTTTATGGGGAAGCTAAAACGACCCTTTAATTATGTTAAAATCGGCTGAAATTTCGGCTGTGAGCATTATAATAAATATGATCAAAATTGACCCGTAAGAGATTTTAATTTCCAGGCTTTCAATTGAACGGATTTCAAAAAAAATAATGTTTTGGTCATTCTTTTAATTAAATTAGTTTTTTTTTCTCAAATTTTGATGTCAACAATTAAAAAAATACCACCTGGCAATTTAGAAAAATGTTCAATTTGTTTATTTTTGAATTTCAAAGGGGTTCTTGATTGGTTATAGAAAATCATCGCGATAAAAACTTGTTTTATATATCCCTTTATCACTTTTTGGTTAGAATGCGTAGCCACTACTCCTTTTAACGTGTGATTTTACGGGTGTTTACAAAACGCTGGTCATTTAGGCTTATTTTAGGACTGAGAATCAAAGCAGCTTGACAAATATTGTTAATAAGTGACACATGGCTTAACAGTTTGATATCAAATATGACTACATAATTTTTCTGAAATAATCAGCTGTGTAAGTGTGATCACCGGATGTCCGACCACTTATTGCTGCCAGTTCATCGTTGTGGCTACGCATTCTAACCAAAAAGTGATATGGACTCAAGGATCTTCTTTGATATGATCAAAGTAACAAATTCAGCCCTCATTTATCTACAAAATAAGTTATGTTTTATTAAGAAATAGATTTTTTGACGTTTCGGCTAAAGGTTTTTTTAATTCTGCAGATAACAATATTTTTTCAGGATCAATTTTTTCGAAACTTTTAGATGCAACATTAACAGTATGTATGTTTTTTCTTGCAAAATGAAAATTAATGAAATTTCCGTCGAAAAAATGGCAAGTATGCGGATTACTGATAGTTTGATTTCAAAATAAAAGCCACCATTTTTATTGACCAATTTCAGTGAGAAACACGAACTGTAAGAGGGTAATCAACTTAATTTGTGAAGAATGCAAATACAAAACCAGATTTAGCCTCGGTTTTCACCGTAATTAAAGCCGATATTTAAAATTAACCAATTATTTCAGAAATGACAATTATTGTCCTCCGTGCTGGAAGCAGGTGAAAGAGTTTTCGACTGTGTTAAATCGCGCGAAACGTGTCTCGAAAATAAAGGAATATCGAAATGAGAGACTCACACACACAGGCGCTCGAAAGAAATCAGTGGTCGACTGTGCCCGATTAGAACTTTATTATGACATTGTTGATTGAATTTATTTTCAAAATTTGCTGCCGGATTCAGCTGAATTCATCTTCACGCTTTTCTTTGTACATTTGCTGCTGCTTATCAATTACAGTTAAACATATTATTTCAATTATTTATTGCAAAATTCTTGGATCACTTCTCAAAACTAAATCTGATTTGAACATTTTGACTTGATTGATTTTATTTATTGATGCAGTGATGAATTTTTATATTTTCCGAAGTATATTATTTTATCAACGGAAGTCCATCTCAAAAACGTTCAATATCTCTATAGCGCGAGTCCGAATCCCACTAATGTTGTCTAATGTGATTGCTTAAAGGAGTACCCCACGCCATTTAGTGGCTTTTTTCAACGTTTGTTCTGAGCTGAATAAAAGTTGCTTGAGTTTCATGTTCTAAGACCCAGGAAATATTTGTCTGAATTTTTTCGAAAAGTGACAAAAGTTTTTTGTATGATCGTACCGGTATTTTTAGCGTCAAAATCCTTTGTCGACTTTTATCTGTTCAATTTCTTTAGGTAACTTTTATTTTAGGTGCCCCCCCCTCTGGAGCAAAAACGTAGTAGGTATCGAGAAACGGTTTTTTTGCATCGATAGCCAGCCAAACTTTTAACCATGAAAAAAATCGATTTTCAGGGTGCTACCGGTGTCCGCTGAAAAGGCGGTAAAATAAAGTTACCTTAGCGATGTATTAACATAAATTTTCTGATTTTTTGTTGAGCCTACCTAAATTTGTTAGTTAAAAAAGTATGCGCTCAAATATTATTTTTTTCCTTTAATTGCCTACAATCACTGATATAGTCCTCAAAATGCTGTTTTTGGTACCCTGAGGCGCTTATGTTCAATTTCATTTGGACAGTAAGCAATTTTTTCGCGGAAAAGCACTTTCTTAAATTGCGGCTCGTGTTTTTATGCGCCTCGTATTTTGCTATCTCTTTTGTAGTTATTGGTTTTATGCGCAGTCAAAGTTTGCTTCCTGAAAATCCAGATAAAATATTTTCTTGGAAAATTATAATTTTTTTATAATTTCAACAAATTATTTTTAATGACAGCCAGTTAATTTCACACAGGAATGTATGTATCGTGTCTTTCTCAAACACGTAATTCCTGGTCGAAATAGCTGAAATGAGTCAATTTAGGTATAATAGGAATTTTTTTACATCGATTTTAATTTTTTTTGAATGAAAAACGATAACAAAATTGAGATGAGATAAAAATTAGCACTTCTCATGTCTGAGAGCCGAAATATAGGTCCGTCGATTTTATCAATCTAGAAAAATTTCAGAATTTTTTTTTTCCGAAAATTGAAATTTTTTTTAAGATTGAAATCAAAGTGAACTCATGCAACAAAATCAGCGTCAACGGATTTCAACTTTAGTTACAGACAATAGAAGGAATTTATACTTAGAAAAAATAGGAATTTTTTTTATCGAAATCTTTTTTTTTTAATTTTTTTAGGTTGAAACGATTACAAAAATGAGAATGTGATAAAATTACTTTTCTACATGTCTGAGAGCGAAATAAAAACCCGCGGGGGGTACTCCCTTAGGGTATCCTGCTCCTAATTGACATATTCTCGATAGAATTTAGCGAACACGTCTTAAGGATATATTCAGATTAGCCAGTTTGTAAAACTAGCCTTCAACTTGCGAAAAATACGCCAAAACTTTTTTTGTTGACACACTTCTTCACACGTAAGCGCACACAAGACCTAAGTCAACGGTATCTATCTCCTCCCAGGTTTTATTTTGAAATAAACCTTAATTTTGGACATAACCTGTATAATTAGTATTTAAAACTTCTGAGGAGCGTTTTTGTGTCGATAGTGCTATATTTCTTCTAGAACATGCGATAAAACCACCGTTTTTTAACTTTAGTCATCGAAATCTATTCTCCTTTCTCGGGTTAAATTTCAATTCACTCAAATTTTTGCACAAGGTAGCTCGAAACAATAGAAACTTCTGAGGAGCCTTTTTTTCAATTTCGATCCCAAACAAAAATATGAATTTTTCAAAGTCAGTAAAAAATTTTCGAAAAATAATGTGCTTCGATTTTTTGAAGTAGACTCAAAAGAAGCTGAGAAACAGTGAAGAGAAGTTGGTTACGTCACCCGATATTTTTAAGTTTTAGTGGTCCTTGACACAAACGTTATTTTTGAACTAATTGAGAAAAATACTTAGAAAAATCGAAAAAACGCAAATTTTCGAAAATTTTTTTGTTGCATTTGGGTTGTTTATGCGTTCAAAACATAAACAATTGATTTGGTGCATTTTTATGACATAATAACTGCGAAATGTAGGAGCAGGGATCCCTTAAGTGAATTACCTATGGTCAATTTAGCGGTCCCAATTCAGCATCCTTGTCTATAAGTCACACTCAAGACAATCTAGCAACATGAGTGGGATTCGACCCGGTATAGAGTAGTAATGTTTTTGAGATGGAGTTCCGTTGGTAAAGATTAGGAAACCAGAACAACATATCAAAAAGATAAGCAGCTAATAGCTAGCTGGAGGAAATATCAAATTTTTAAGTTGATCTGTATTTTCTAAAGATATAATTGGTTCTAGAAAGTAATCCATGGAAATTAATTGTAGTAAATGCAGTCCAGTTTTGATATATATATTGTATATTTAGCACTGATTCGAACGCGAGACCCTTGATTGTCGGATTTTGGACGCCCAAGCAACCTCATCTATCACATTAGAGGTCATCCCGGCTCCTAATTTGACATTCCTAGATAAAATATTATGCAACACAGTGCTCGAGGATATTATTCAGATTTAGCCAGTTTGTTGAATAGACGTTATATTGCTTAAAACATGTGGTCAAACTTTTTCGCATGCATCCACTCCCGACTTCCTTATATTGACGGAACTCCATCTTAAAAGCGTTTTTCAAGTCAGCTTGGATCGATCCCGAGTGGTCTTCTCTTTTTTTATAGTGTAAAATATTAATGTAACGAATTATTTATTTGAAGCAACGATGACAACATTTCGAATGTGACAAATTAGTTCTACCATGTATGGATCTCCCAGAGAGGCCCCGTCAGTGACTCCTTAATTGAGTTGAATTGTGTGTTATCTGTACTTCGTGACGAGCGTGGGTGTTGGACGCTAACTATTGTCCATTCGCCGAGGTTCGTATTACCTCGGTGACGTTCTGCCTTGGATGACTCAATTTTTCCTTTTAATGTGCGCGGCGCCCTCTAGAGTCGAAATATGATAAGATGAAGAGCTAACTTCGCAAGGGCAAAAGTCAAGAATGGCAAGGCCTTTTTTATATCTATTAGATCATGACTAACGATTTGAAATTTCAAATTTGAACGCACGTTCAATCTTCGACTTTTAAGACACTCTTGAGAGCGTCGGACAAAAACGTTTCTAGATTCATGTTAAAAATGAATACCTTATGCTACCAATGATGTACAAAAGTTCAAATACTAATAGAAATTCAAAATAATTTTTTGATTATAGAAAATGTCTTGTATTAAGGGGTGTGGGCGTTAGAATTCTTTCATCTTATTTTTGCAAAACTCAAATGATGTGAGAGCCTTCATTTTTTTAACAGATGTAGTATTGGAAAAACAAATTGGTTGATAAGTGTGATCATTCTTTGGAAGATGTTCGGTAAGAGTTATGCTCACTGAAGAATTTTTGTCAGGGCAAGAATCGATAAATTTTCTTGAAAGTTATAAAATATCAGATTTACTAATAAAAACATTAAACAGCGATTTGTGATCTCAAATAGGAGGTACTCAACGGTTTTGCATTTGGTTCAACTGGATTCATTTTTGAAGTTTCTAGAAATTTTTTTTCACGCCGATTGAACCGAAAGACTGGATAATGTAGCTATGCAAACTGAAGTTAAACGTGCTACTCTTTCACTTATTTTTAAAAATCTCATTTAAATTGAGTTTATTTATTTTTCTCAAAAAAACTTAGAAAACAATGTAAAAAACTCGAAAAATTTAAAAAAAACATGCTCGAATTTATTTCTATGTAGAAGCAGAATGTTTGTGGCCTCTAAGGCTATTTGGGTGCAGTTATTATTTATGTCCAGAAAATGCTATAGTTTCAGAACTTTTGCTATTAGCAAAATTTTTTTAGAAGTGGTTTTTTTGAATGGTTCCATTAAGGGGTGTGCGGCGTTCGAAGTCTTTCATATTATTCGACAAAAATTGAAAATGATGTCGTTTTTGCAAAAATGTAGATATTGAAAAAACAACTTTTTATGAGTCTAAAAATTTATAACACGTTGCGCTAAAGAGTAATAAACACCGACAATGATTTTCTGTTCAGCGAAAATATCTACAGTTTTTTTGTAAAGTTACGAAAGATCGAGATATTCTCAAATGAAAGTATTAAACAATGATTCGTTATCCCAAATAGGTTAACTCACACTTATTGGCATTTCGTAACTTTTATGAAGACACAAAAAGTTATTTTAACTCGTAGCACGATTTCCGGTAGTAGAACCTTCCAATTTACAATTGCATTTTAACGCTTACCGTGTGAGCACAACACCTTAAAGGTGATTGCATATTGTAAAATCATTCTAAATAATGCAAAAAACATCGAGATTGTCTCTTCGATACATCTAAAACTTATACAGGGAAGATTTTTTTTCAAGTGATATTTCAAAATTTTCAATTTTAGTATTTCACGAAATATTTTCTATTAAAATTATTCGGAGGCAATTTACAATATTGGTCCACAGGTCCATTGTTAGTAATCGACCAGAAATAATATCAGAAGTGTACTATGCTGCTTTTATAGGGGAAAATAACCCATTTTTTAAAAAAATGTGAATTGTTGTTCAATCAAATTTTAACCTATTTTAATAATTTTGATTGATTATATTATATTTTTTGGAAAATGATTTAGAATCACCAATAAATCTCTGATTTGACAAGAAAAATTCTGAGACTGTTTGTTACGTTACCACTCACGTCAAATGTCACGTGACCGTATATTTAAGAATAAGTTGGCCAAAAAGTTTTTTTTATTCAAGAAATTGCTTAAACACTTTTTGAAAAAAATACAGGGTTCTCAGACAGTTTTTAAGGCTTTTGTTACTACACAAAGTCCAAAACAATGACGTGCACCATCAAATTAGAAATAAGGTTTTGGTTTCAAGTACAACAATAGTACTCAAATTACCCCGAACAAATTGTAAGGATTAATAAACATAATTAAGATTTTGATATAAGGCGACATTTTTCAAAAGTCTGATCTCATTTTCAGAAAAATGGCGATCTAATTATGCCATATTTTCAACTTATCGCAGATTTTTTCGTTCACGTGATTTATTTGACTTTGGTGTGATAGGACAAAAGGTCTAGAAAGTTTGAAGTTCCATCCCCAAATTTTTTTTAATGTAATTCTCAATACTTTTCAATACCGTATAGTTGTGTACGGTTACAATCACCGTTAAATTTCAAAGTTCATTGTAAACGACTCGTGAGTACCCTCAAAGAATCTGAGGGCTCCTCTCTCTGATGAAATATTAGCAACTAATTGGTCAATTGTATCTGACGTCGCGTCAAACTTCAAAATTTGACCTTTTTTGCTCTCTTAGTGAACCGTTCAGAATAATATTGACTAAAGGTTCTCATATTCCATTAGAAATCGACCTCTCCGATTCTTTGAGATATAACAACCTCTACGATGGAACTTGAAATTGCTTGAACTGTGACGAATGAATATTACACCAATTTGAGAGTCATATTAGCTAGAGAATTTTTGTTGAAACTATATTATTTTTTCATAATATCTTAGAAATCATTTGAGTTTCTGATGCGGTGGTTAATATATTATTAAATGTTAAAATTCATATTATTATTGCATTTTGTGTGTCACTGAATCATTTTCGGAATTTATTTTTTCTGCGCATGTTTTAGAATTTTTGTCAAAATAATGAACTAATATAAGGGAGTGGATGTTCAGTGATTTAAGGATTTAGAGGTTTCGTACGGTAGAAAATGCGGATGGAGATTTTCAATACATATTAGGAAGATCTATTCTTTTGATCTCGCGTTCTATTAGCAGTTTAGTTAAGGCTTCAAGGATGCTCCGCGATTTTCCATCCCTATGCCGTTTATTCCCTAACGGGATAAAGCGGTAGGAATGAAAGGATAGATGTATCCTTTTAATCCGGGTCCGGGATGCTTATCCCTTTTTTGTAATACGAATAAAATTTTAAGCCTGCAGACGGAGTTACGTGGGTATATTTGTAGTGATATTGTGGTGATTTTGCGGTCTATTTTCGACTGACTGTTCATTTTTTTCACTTCCGGTTTACCGGGAAGTGAGCGTTAAAATTGTGTTTATTTATTATATATTACCTGGGGATTATTTGAGGGTAAAATTGTCAACAAAAATTTGGTGGTATTTTTTCGATGACTACGGTTATCGAACGTCAGGTGAATTTATTTTATGGTTCCATTTATTTATGGGTCATGAATTTAAGGGTGGATTTTCGATAAATGGTCCTGCCTGCTTCAGTTGTCTAAAAACTTGTTTTTATTTATCTATAATACGCAGAACTGGATTCGAACAGTGAAATGCATTGCAAAATTGTGTCATTATCCCTATTGACATTCCATTGCAATTCTAGATTTTGATGTTCTCTTTTAAGGTCATTTCTGTTTAATCTTGTGATGATAACATCGGACCTTATGGGTTCTTTCTAGCGGACAGTCTGAGCGGACAACGGCAAACTACGCAGTTTTCTTTTGGAAAACCCTCGAAACCTTTATTAGCGGACACCCGGATTTTTCGAACATTTAACAATTTTCAGCTTTTTTGTAAGGGGGTTGCGGTCGCACTTTTTTTTGGGTACTTTGGGGTGAATTGCTAGGGAACATCAGAAGCAAAACTTATTAAAAACAAAAACAAATCAAAAAGAAAGTTCGAATTTAATTTTTTTCAGAATTTTTCTGAGTAGTTTTCTTGGGAAAACATTGAAACTCACTTTCGACCAGAAAACTCAACAGGTATCAAAAGCTGTTAAGATTTTTTGATTCAGTGCAACTCAAGCTTTCTTTGGTGGTACTTTCGACCTAAATCCGATGACTTTATCTTCGAGTTTCAACTTCCGCTTTCTAAATGCGAAATCTCTAATTCAACAAACCATTTTAAAATTCTGCTTCATCATATTAACCAAAACATTTTCTCCATCTTTTCTCATTTATACTGCATTCTGAATGTACCTAAGGAGATATAGATTTTGATAGCAAAAAGTCTAATATCGGAAGTTTTGAATTTGGTGATAATCCGAAAATTGTCTGAATTTTGTGTAAAACGAGCTGTTTTTTTTCGATTTTTTCCTCAGGGGTTGCAACTGGTTAAATGTGCTGTAAAAGGGTGTTTTTTGACGTTTTGATTTAAGTTTTTCTGTTGTGAATGCAGTACGTCATTTTCATGGAATGTAACAAGCCCAAGGGGTGGGTGAACATTGTGCAGGAAGTATTTTTCAAATTTTACTGTTGTAATCGACGAAAAAAGTTCGCAATGACAATTTTTGAATATAAGTGAGAATTAGAAAATTTATTACCACCAAACAGATTCCCTTGGGTACGGTTTGCTGGAAACGATAAAGCAACTTTTGGTCTGATTTTGACAGAACGGTGCTAGAGATCAAAATATTTTGATGAAAATCTTGCTGTGTAAATCAGACCATAGTTGCTATACTGTTTTCGCAAACTGTACGCAGAGGATCTTGTTGTGAATTAAATTTTTCTAATCTCATTTCATTCAAAATTTGTAATATGCCATGCTTAGGAAGCACAAATTCATTTCTGCTCTTATCATAAAAAATATCGATATTTTTTTTTATAAAATTTCCGAGTTTTTTTACATTTTCTTCTAAGTTTTTTTTGAGAAAAAATAAAATAACTCATTTTAATGAGAATTTTTAAAAAAGTGAAAGTAGTAACACCGTTTTACTCAGGTTTGCAGTTAGCTACAATTTCAAGGTTAACTTTGGTTACGATCGGGTGAAAAATAAATTTCTCATAAACTTCAAAATTAGATTCCGGTTGAACCAAAATGCAAACCGTGAGTACTCCTTATTGAGTAGACAAATCGCTGTTTAATGTTTTTATTAGTAATATCTGATATTTTGATACTTTTTCAAGAAAATTGAGGTTTTTCCTACAGAAATCTTCTTCTCTCGTCGAGAGCATACTTTAGGCGACATTTCATGAATTTCAACTTATCACAATTTGTTTTTCAATATCTCATTTTGGTCCAAAAATGAGAGGCTTTACGACATCATTTGAAGTTTTTGTCAAAATAAGATGAAGATTCTAACGCCACACCCCTAATTTAAGAATTTTTCTATATCTAAAAATTATTTTTAATTTTCTATTAGTTATGAATTTGTATCTTTTTAATATGAATCAGCACGTTTTGTCGACCTCTCAAGAGTTCTTAAAAGGTCTGAGATTGAGTGCTTCAAATTTGAAATTTCAAAGTCTGTTAGTGCCTGGTCAACATGAGTATTAAAAAGCCTTGGCCAGCTTGACTTTTGCCTCTGCGAAGTTCAGCTCTTTCAATCTTTCATTTCGACTTAGAGGCGCCGCACTAGCGCACTAAAGGGCCACATAATAATGAGTCATTCCAAGGCAAACGTCAACCGAGGTAATCGACCTCGCTGGGATTGCGACCAACTAGTTTAGGCGTCACACCCCACGCTTCGTTCCACGAAGTACAGATAACACATTACTCAATTAAGGGAGTCACTTACGGGGCTCTTCTGGAGATCCATACGTGGCTAGAACTTATTTTTTTGTCACATTCGAAATTTTGTCTCGGTTTGCCTTCCAATAAATATTTGTTTACATTATGTTCTTTTACACTATTTAAAAAAGAGAGACCACTCTGGGATTCGATTCCAAGTGCTGACTATTGAAAACGTTTTTGACGTGGAGTTCGCGTTCCATATAGGATATAAGCGAAACCTAAGCCAAAACGGTAAATCTATCTCTCTCATGGTTTTATTTTGAAATTAACACCTTTAATTTTACATAAATGTATATTACTATTCAAAACTTTACAGTGGCGTTTTTGTTCGTCAAGTGCTATATTTTTTCTAAAAAAACATGCAAAATCCACCGTTCTTTTTGGAACCATTACGCCTCGAAAAATTTCTCCTCCCAGGTTAATTTGCAATTAGCTCAAAATTTTGCAATAGCTGTCAAACAAATAGAAACTTTACAGTGTCGTTTTTTTGCAATTTCGAACCCACACTCAAAATGAATTTTTCCAGGTCACGTGGAAAAAATTCCGAGAAGGTGCCTTCGATTTTTTTCAAAGGTAGGCTCAAAGAAAGCTGGTAGCAAACACTGACGAGAAGTTGGGTTTTACGTCACCGCGATATTTTGAGTTTTACTGGTCCAACATTGCAAACGTTATTTTTGAGCATATTTTGAGAATTACTTAATGAAAAATGCAAAATTTTCGAAAATTTTTTGTTGTATATTTAGGTTGTTTTATTCGTTGAACATAAACAATTGATTTGGTGTATTTTTTGACGAAATCATCCGCTCGAAAATGTCTGGACGGGATACCGGTATTATAATATCTTACTTTTACCTAGCAGCTCAGGCTCAACTGCTCGATGCGTTTATTTTAAAATGATTAAATCACAACGTGTTACACGTTTCGTGTATAAATATAATTTTACTATGTCCCTTTAACGAATTTAATGTGATTTAGGGTCGCTTTTTGACCTGCAATCAATTTTTTGAGAGTATGTAGTGTAGGTAGGCATGGCAAATATCGACACCTCCGATTCGGCTCATTTTTTGACTCGCATTGTTTTGGGCCAAAATATCAACTGTCAGATTTTTGAGATACATAATACCCGTTCAACCGTATCATCCATTTTTTGACAAGACATATTGTCGATTTTGGCAAATTTTTTCATTTCGACCCTCTTTGAACTTAGTTTTATTTTCAATATTGTGGGAGAAGATATGGTTTTATCACATAAAAAGTTGTGCTTAAAATCACCGAACCTGCTTAAAAACGCGAAAAACTTTATTTGAGATATAAACCTATGCGTAATTCCGCTGACTTAAACAGTTGCTAAGACAGTTACACGAAGCCGAGTAATTTAATTCCGAACGTGATTTTTTGCGAAAAGGTTTTGAAAAAAAATAGTTTTTGGAATTTTCGAAAAAGTTTGTTGATATGTTTTTTTTCCAAAAATTCAATTCCAAGATTTCATGATCGGAACTGACCGATAATAAGTATCCAAACAAAATACATCAAATTTGTACTTTTGGTTGAAATAAAACTTGGAAAATTACCCTGGTCCGATTAAAATTGTGGGGATTGTTAAATTGCATTTTGATGTGAGGGCGTTTGTTTCTGACGGACAATGCAGTTTTTTTTCATATTTTTGGTCAAATATTAAGGCACAAATTGCGTAGGTGTAATTAGATGGGCAGTGACCCAGTTGTACGTGGCTCAGTAATAATTAAAATGTTTACTGTCAATACCAACTTCAGCGCCCAGAGATTAAACATTTTAATCAATGAAATGATCGACTTTTGACTTTCATACAATTCTAGATTTACCGGCGCAGACATTTTTTAAATTAATTTTTTAAATGCAGATGACTACAGGTGGCGCTAGAGGGCGATTCCTGATTTGGGTCGTGTAAACAGCAAACAGGTATAGCATTTACAGAAAGCTTCTTTATTAGAATAATGAAAGAAACCATTAGATAGGAAATTTTTTTACAGATTCATAAATTCATTTTCAGACAATTTTGATGATTGCTGATTGGTTGAAAAGCAATTTTGGGACCTGGAAATGAAACGGCATGAATTAACTGACTAAAAAACATATTTTTAAATTTTTTTACAAATCGGAAAATGCTTGTTAAAGGGTAATTCAATGACGGAAATTCTCATTTAGCATAACAAAATTGTTCCTGAGATTTGAGGACAATGTCCAATATGGAGAACTAAATGAACCACCATTATAATAGCAATTTTCGAGGTTTATTTTTATCTATTTTTTCAGAAAAATTTTCAATTTTTGGCGATTGCTGATTTTGGTTGTGTAATAAAATGCTCAAAAAGTCACTTCTGACCGGAAATGAAACTGCATGATTAAATAGGCTAAAAAAACATATTTTTTAATTTTCCAACAAATCAGAAATTGTTGTTAAACTCATACTCAAATGCGAAAATTGTCAATTAAGGTGGTATGGGACTTGATTTGACTTTTCTCGGTGAAATATACTGATACTACAGAGCTCAAAACAAAACGCGACAATGCTAATTTGCAGAATCGTCTCTAATCTTACAAAAAAGTGCATCAAAAATTATTTTTGACCTCACACAATAGTTCAAGTATGTTACAAAAGACACTTTCAAATGCAAATCTATCTCCTCCAACGGTCTATCAAATTGGTTCTAATTCACAGATTAACGTACGGTAGTATGTCAATGTCTTTTAAAAAAGCTTTTTTTGAATCCGGCGACTGAATTCCTAGAATCGCTAACCGACAATTTTTCCACACAATTTAAACACTTTCAAAATCTATCTCCTCGGGATATCTTGCAAAATGACTAAAATTTTAATCCAAGTATACTTCAGAACTTTGTAAAGATTAGACCGTTTCACTACCCCGCCGTGGTTTAAAAGGGTTTTTTTTTTCAATTTAATTTTTGTTTGAAATGAGCCTCAAAATCGGCCAAAGGCGTTAAGGGGGTACCGTGCACAAATGTATTTGGCTTATATTTTGGACCCACTAATTCGACCAGAAAACTAAGATTAAGATGGTCTTCGCAACTTTTAAAATTCAATTCGCCACTAGGGGCTCTGAAGTTCCAATCTTTGAAATATTCATCTCGCTCTTAATACACCTTTAAATCGATTTAATATTTCGGCATTCTGTTAGAGAGTTTATAAGGGCATAAAAATTAATTCTGGGATTTTTGTTTTGTAGTCACAAAAACTACAGTCGATAACCTCAAAATAAATAATGAAACGCTTATGGCGCGACGAGTGTACATTTTTAGGAGTTTTAAAAATTATCTGCATTTTTTTGCACTGGAAATTTCGACTTTGCTTAACTGTTATAACTGTCCAAATTCTGGTCCTCCTTTGAATTATTTTTTTCTTCTTACGTAGCAGATTCTTATTTGTTGAGCAGAATTTATCATAATCAGCCCTTATCACTCTCTACAGAATGCGAGAAGAATAAATCGATTGAAGTATGTATTTTAGTGCGCGAGTATGCATTTCAGTTTTGACTTCAAGAGCCCTCTAGTGGGCTAACTTGATTAAAACTCGAGACCAGCTCAATCTTATTTTTTTTGTCGCTTATAGTGGGGTCCAATTTAAGCCAATCCATTTTGCCACGGTACCCCTTAAGCGAAAATTTTATTTGTATTAATTTTGTTGAAAATGGCTCATTGGCCGACGGCCGATGAAAGGGGTATTTATTTTTCAATTAATTTTGTGCAATGCGCCTCAATCGGCCGAAGGCCGATAAAGGGATATTTTAATTTTTTATTTAATTTTATTGAAAAATGAGCTTCCAATCGGACCGAAAGCCGAATAAAGTGGGATATTTATTTTCATTTAATTTTGTTGGAAAATAAGCGAAATCGCCGAAGGCCGATATGTGGTATATATTATTTTCATTTTGTTGATATGAGCTCCAGATAGCGAAGGCCGTAAAGGGGGATTTTATATTTGTATTTAATTTTGTTTAAAATGGCGCCCAAATTGGCAAGGCCGTTGAAGGTGGATTTTTTTATTTAATTTGTTAAATAATGAGCCCAATCGATCCGTTAAAAGGGTTTGGCTTTTTATTCAATTTAGTAAAAAATGAGCCCCAATCGGCTTCAGGCCGATAAAGGGGATATATTGTATATTTATGTTAATACAAATGAGCCCAAATCGGCCGAAGGCGATAAAGGGGGTTTTTATTTTATTTTTTATTATATTTTGTTTGAAATGAGCAAATCGCTGGAGGCCGATAAAGGGGGGTTTTATATTTTTTTATTTATTTTGTGTTGAAATAGTCCGCCCCCCCCAAATCGGCGAGACGATAATTGGGTTTTTATATTGTTATTTTAATTTTTGAATATGAGCTCCAAATCGCGAAGGCCGATAGAAGGGGGATGTTTTGTTTTATTTATTTTTTGTTGAAAGATGGACGCCCCAATTCGGCGAGGCCGATAAAGGGGATTTTATATTTTTTATTTATTTTAATAAAAAAATGAGCCCAAATCGGCCGAGGCGATTAAGGGGGATTAAAATTTTTATTTTAATTTTGTTGCTAAATAAGGCACTCGGCTGGGGCGATGAAGGAGGGGGTTTTTATATTTTTTATTTTATTTTGTTGCAAAATAAGCCCCAAATCGGGCGAAGACCGCGATATCATGGGTTTTTATATTGTTATTTAATTTTGTTGAAATATGAGTCCAAAATCCGGCCGAGGCCGATAAAGGGGATTTATGTTTCTATTTATTTCTGTTGAAAAGAGCCCAAATGCGGCCGAATGCCGATAAAAGGGAATTTTATATTTAATTAAATTCATTTTGGGAAATGAGCCCAATCGGCTGGAGGGCCGATAAAGGAGGATTTTATATTTTGTTTATAATTTTGTTGAAATCAATTCACCAAATTTTCAGTAAACTTTTCTAAAATTTTAATTTGAAAGAAAATTTAGGGTTTTATTTTTAAAAAAGGCCAATTTGAAAGAAGATTTCAAATTGAAAATAATTTTAATTTGAAAAGAAAATTAACAGATTATAAATTATCACAATTAAAAAATTTTTTCAAAATTTGGACAAATAATTTCATTGCCAATTTTTCATAAAATGATTTTTACTATCTAATATTTACAAAATTTCTGTGAATTTTAAAAAAATTGGCAAATTTGAAATAATCAATTAATTTTGAACAAAAGGTTTTCAATTTTGAAATACAAAAATTATCAAATTTCATAGATTTTGTAACTTTTCTTTCAAAAATTATATATTTAATTTCAAATTGTAAAATTTTTTTCAAATCTCCCATTTTTTCGAATAAAACTTAATTTTCTTTTCAATTCCAAAAATTGGAAAGTTCCTGAAATTTGGAACTCATGTTTTTCAAAACAAATCAACTTGAAATCTAAATATCCCTTTATCGGTCTTCGGCGATTTGGAAGAAATTTGGTACAAATTAATAACATAAAATAAATTCTCCTATTTTATTCGGCGTCCGCGATTAGGGGCTCATTTTCAACAAATTTATAAAAATTAAACCCCTTTATTGGCCTTCGGCGAGTTTTGGCTCATTTTGCAACAAATTTAAATCAAATATCTTAAATCCCCTTTTCATCGCCTTCGGCAGATTTGGGGCTCATGTTTTAACAATTAAATTGAAAATATAATATCCCCTTTTCGGCTTCGCCGATTTGGAACTCATTTTTCGATAAAATAAAAAAAATAAAAATCGATTTCATGCGCCTTCGGCAGCCGATTGGGGGCTCATTTTTTCCACTCATTAAAATTGAAATATCATATCCCTTATTTGGCCTTCGGCCGATTTCGGGCTTCATTTTTCACAAATTAATCGAAAAATTATACGCCATGAGTTTCAAGTGGGTGAAGACTTTTGTGCTGGATATGAAACGTTCTCTTTTTGTTATCAAACAAAATTATCAATCGATAAATGATGACGCCACAAATGTCGCTTCAATTACGATTTATTTTTACGTTAAAGCGCTTGAACAAACATATGGCTTTAAATTAAATTTCAATATTCTAAATTCTAAATTGAAATTTTCATGAAGAAATAGCCTATGAAATTTCTATGCTGGAATTTCAGCTCTTAGAATATGGCGTTACGGAGCATTTTCGATGTAAACGCGCCTTAATGAAAATACGGCTTTAAATTAATTTCAATATTTAAATTCTAAATTATTTCATGAAGAATGATAGCTATGAAATATTTATGCCTGGATTCAGAACTCTGAATGCGTTGGAGCACTTTCGATTGTGCCTAATGTAAAACGGCCCAAATCAAATAATTTTCGTCAAAAACCATTTATTATTCCTTGTAGATTAACCCTCGAACTTTTGCACCTTTAACCGCAAGCATTTTCAATAAGTTCCATTCCTTGTTCTTTTTTGTTAATTTGGTTTAAAATTGAAAATTATATCCCCTATTGGGCCTTCGGCGATTGTGCTCATTTTCAACAAATTAAATCGAAATTTACCGCTGAGTTTCAGTGGTGGACTTGTGCTGGAATGAAACTTCTCTTTTTGTTATCAAATTATCAATCGATAAATGCATGGCGCAAATTCGCTTCAATTTACGATTTATTTATTTACGATTAAACGCGCTTTTTGAACAAATAATGGCTTTATGAATTTCAATTTCATAAAAATTCTATTGCATCTCAATGAGAAATAGCTATGAATCATTATTGCTGGAATTTCGAAACTCTGAATGGCGTTCGGGCATTTTCGATTGAACGCGCTTAAGAATAACGGCTTTAATTAATTTCAATATTCATCAATTTAAATTCATTCATGAGAAATAGCTATGAAATATTTATGCTGGATTTCAGAACTCTAGAAAATGGGCGTTTAAGGGCACTTTCGTTTGATCCTCAATGTAACAACGGCCCAATTCAAAATCCTTTTCGTAGACATTTTATTCTTGTATTAACCCTCGACTTTTCATTCGCCTTCCGCGATTGTTCGGTAGCTTCATTTTTCCACGTCTTTTAAATTTGATTACATATGAATAATATCCCACATTATTGGCTTCGGCCGATTTGGGCTCGATTTTTCACAAATTAAATCGAAAATATCCGCCTGAGTTTCAAGTTGGGTGAAGACTTTTGTGTGGAATGAACTTCTCTTTTTGTTTATCAACAACATTAATTCAATCGATAATATTGATGACGCCACAATTCGCTTCCAATTAGCGATTTATTTATTTACGATTAAACGCCGCTATATGAACAAAATAAGGCTTTAAATTAAAATTTCAGTATTATAAAATTCTAATTGACATTTCATTGAGAACATAGCTATGAATATTTTATGCTGGACTTTCAGAACTCTACGATGGCGTTACGGAGCATGTTCGATTAAACGCGCCTTACAAGAAACATAACGGCTTTAATTAAAATTTCAATTATCATAAAATTCTAAATTAAATTTTCATGAAGAAATAGCTATGAAAGTATTTATGCATGGCAATTTAGAACTCTAGCATGTGCGATTAAGGAGCATTTCGACTTTGATTCCCCTCAATGTCAAAAACGGCGCCAAATCAAATATTTTCGTTAAAACCATTTTATTCCTTGTGATTAAACCCCTCGAACTTTGCGCAGCCTTTAACCGGCAAGCATTTGTTTCAATAAGTTCATTTGCTGTTCATTGTTGTTAATATTGGTTTTAAATCTCTCTGGGATTCCAGGGGGAATTTTCTCTATCAATTTCCGGAGCAATTGAACTTAAAAATTTCGCTCCATTCTTTCGCAATATTTTTCTTTATGATTTCAAACTTATATGTTTGACGTAAATAGTGCAAGGGGCGCGACAATTCGCTGCTATTTACTATGGACAAAACGTTTTCCTTAATTAATAACTCGGCTTGATTTCGGCTTGAGATGGAAAGAATATTTGGGTTATCACAGGGGCCGTCAGTGTGTTGTTATTTGACACAATTTTAGTTCAGGGGACGAACCATTTTTATGTTTGACCAAATTAAGATTACTTTCGTTATTGAGTTTAATAAGTGAATTATGAAGGATGTTCAGATTATCTTATTTTTATTTTTTTCTTCTGATACATAAATTAAGTTTCTTCATTTAGTATTTGACTTCCACTTCAAGTTGTCTCGTACTTGAAATAGTTTTTCATCAAATTATCGATTTTGTAAATAACCTGTGTTTTTTTGTTCCCTCACAGGTCTTCATTCCTTTTTTGTGATCATCCTACTTGACTTAGGCGGTATATCCCTTTATCGGCCTTCGTCCGATTTGGAGCTATTTTTCAATAAATTAATAAAATAAATCCTCTCTATCGGCCTTCGCCGATTGGGGGCTCATTTTTCCACTCCTTAAATTGAAAATATAATATCAACATTATTGGCCTTCGCCGATTTCGGGCTCATTTTTCAACAAATTAAATCGAAATATTAATATCCCCCTTTATCGGCCTTCGTCCGTTTGGCGGCTCATTTTTCAATCAAATTAATAAAATATAACATCCCTCTCTATCGGCCTTCGGCGATTGGGGCTTTTTTCAACAAAATTAAATTGAAAATATATATCCCCCTTTATCGGCCTTCGTCCGATTTGAGCTCATTTTTCATTAAATTAAAATAAATGATCCCCTTTATCGGCCTTTAAGCCGATTCGGGGCTGATTTTTCACAAATTAATAAAAATATAAATCTCCTTCGGCCGATTTTGTGCTCATTTTTACAAATTAAATAAAAAATAAAACCCCTTTATCGGCTTGGCCCGATTTTTTGGCTTATTTTGCAAACAATTGATTATGAAAATATAAATCCCTTTTTTCGGCTTCGGCCGATTTGGGGCTCATTATTTAACAAAATTAAATAAAAAATTCACCTTTAACGGCCGATTGGGGGCTTATTTTTCAACGAAATTAAAAAAAATATAAAATCCACCGTTAACGGCCTTTGGCCGATTTGGGGCCCATTTTTAAACAAAATAAAATAAAATCCCCCTTTATCGGCCTTCTGCGGATTTGAAGCTTATATTCCAACAAAATTAAAAAAATATATATTAAATCCCAGATTATTGGCTTTCGGCCAATTTGAAGCTCATTTTTCAACAAAATTAAATACACAATATAAAATTCCCCTTTACCGGTCTTTGGCCGATTTGGGGCTTATTTTTTTCAAAATTTAATGAAAAAAAACTCTTTTTAAACCACGGCGGGAAGTGAAACGTGTCTTTATCTCTCACAAATGTTCTGAAGTATACTTGATAAAAATTTGAGCCATTTTGCAAATATATTGTCGGAGGAGATAGATTTTGCAGTTTTGAAAGTGTCTTTTTGTTAACATACTGTAACTATTGGTGTAATGGTGAAAAATAATTTTTGATGCACTTTTTAGTGAGATCAGGGATATATCTGCAAATGTGCATTTTCGGTTTTTCTTTTGCGCTCTTAGTATTCCGTTTATTTTACCGAGAAAATGTTGAATCAGAGTCACATAATTTGGTGTTTTTTGACATTTTAACATTTTTTCAACCCAAAAACCTTGAAAAGCTGAAATTTAATTTTCTTGTTTTTTTTGGCAGCACATGCAACAATTTCTCTTCCTTTATCTGAACTAATGAAATACGATCAATTTGAAAATTTAACGGAGCCAGAAAGTTATTTGTGTCTAATTTTATGATTTTCGATAAAATTATAATATTTTAAATGTTCCAAAACTCATATAAGTTGACAATAAAGGTATGAAGTTTTATATATTTTCGAAATCAGCGTTGGAAGCTGAGTTAGAAAATTGATCTTATTGCTTGATGTTGATTGTTTTAAATTTCAACCAATCAGAACTCAGCTAAAATTTAAAAAATTTTGGAAAATTATTAATTATTAATAATCAGTGCAAAATTTTATTGCAAATTAAGATTCCTGAAATTTTAATTCATCAAACTTTGTATGACTTCTGAGACCTCATTTGAAAATTGGTTTTGTAAATTTGCGTAGGTTGCTGGTGAATTCTGACCAAAAAATTATTTCTTCTAAATATTATTTTTCAAGGGCTATCTGAGATAGCCTATCTCTCATAAAAAAATCTAGTTTCAAGAGTTAACTTTTGTTTGCCGTGCCTACCCTAATGTAGTGTTTTTGATAAAATATTGTAAATTGGTCAAATTAGCAATATCAATAGATAGTGACCCTAAATCGATATAAATTCGTCAAAGGATATAATTGACTGATATCATTTGACAATTTTTTGAACTTGACAGAACGATTTTATTATCCTGAAGATGCTAGTTAATTTTATTACGAGTGAAATCTGATTGAAAATAATTCTACATCACGTACTCACACGTCCTGACAGCGATAATTTGACGATTTTCCCATGAAGTTTGCCCTTATGTCATGACATGTCAAGACGTTAGGTACATAATCTTCAGGTTACAGTTTTATTAAGACACTCAACCAGTTTTGTCGCTGGCATTTCAGAACAGAACAATATATTCGGAAACGGACTTCAGCGTCCGACAGTAAATAAAAAACTCTAAGACCAAATTTATTTTGACTTAACACCAGATGTCCGGTAATACCGGAATCGACCGGTTAAATTTTAAAAAGAGATTATGAGAACACAACACATCTTTCGAAGCCAATTTTTCGGCATTTCGTACAATTTTTCGTGCCAAAACTTTTTGCCAAATTTTTTTTGTAATTTGACACCTTTTTGTGAAAAACTTGAAAGTGTAATTTGACTCCTTTATTAGTATCATGTGACAACAATTCTGTTTGCAAACATATTATTTTGAAAAACTACCCAGGTATGTATGTTTTCAGGTCCACAGGTCTCTTGACTTTAAAAATGTAGACTTAAGAGTTTTGGCACAAAAAGTTGAACAAATTGCCGAAGATTGGCTTCGAAGGATGTACGGTGTCCTCAGAATCGTCTTTTTAAACTTTCAGCGGTCGATTTTCGGTATAACCGGAAATCCGGTGCAAAATCAAAGAATTTTGGTCTTATATTTTTTTTGGCTGTTGGTTGCAGAAATCCATTTGCAAATATCTTGTTCCGTTCTCAAATGCCAGCGACAACACTGGTTGGGTGTTTTTTAAAAAAAGTAACTGTATATTTGTTAGTTTTTCAAATGGTTTCTCAATTTGAGGAAAAATTCAAAAACTGCAACACGGATCTTTTGAAACTTTTGAACAGTTCAAAGTGTAATTTTTTTATTGTTTGTTTCAAATCATAGTATTTATTTCGTTTTTTCTTCGATTTTGTCAGAAAGTTTGACTTCGTGAAGTAATTAGTAAATACTCATTTGTTCTGATTATGAACACGATAAAAAAGGCTCATTACGAAAGAATTAAAATTTTGAGATACCCTTTAAAAATGATCATTTTTTATTAAGATCCATGGAGTTCTTGGATAAGTAAAATAAGGGAGTTTTCATAATAATTAAAGAAAGTTTGTGATGCATGAAACACAGCAACTATTTCAGTAAGATGCAAATTATCATTATGAACAGGTTGCCACACAAGCTGGACGAATCGCTGATAATAAATGGAATATAAATCTCTTCGTCGTATTCTGAAAAAAATATGAATAAATTTGTGAGCAGTTAAAGATGTTATAGGGTAAGGTAGGAATGTATAAATTAAAGCACTTCGAATTATATTAGGTCCAGTACAACTTGTACTGTACAAGAAAAAATTGTACTGTACAAGAAAAAATTGTACTGTACAAGAAAAAATTGTACTGTACAAGAAAAAATTGTCAGCTACTGCTGAAAAATGAAACCCGTATTAAAAATTGCCTACTGAAACACTGGTCTGAAATTTGGCTAAGTTCATGATTTATAATATAATTGATATTTGAAAGTTTTAGTGGTTAAGGGGGTGGTCGGAGCGATCTTTTTCGGGCGTTTGGTACACTTAATTTGCAAATTGTTAATTTTTTTGAGTGAAGCGGCTATGAAAAAATGGCCTTAGCAAAAATTACTATCCTCTTGAGAAATTTTCAAATTATGGTATAATTACATCATACAATTTATAGACTTTGGAACTTGTCTGAATTGAAAACTGTTGACGATGGCTTCCATCATAAGCAAAACTTCCTATCTCATCTCAAAATCAATTGTTTTAGCGAGATACTTTTCTCAAAATTTTTTTGTTTTCGAGAAACAAAAGAATCATTCCCCGGAACAAAAGAAGATTTGTTTGTACATTTTAGGTGATGAAAGTATTTACCCCGTGTAAGAAAGTGATTTTGGAATGCAAATGTCCTAATTTTCGGTGATAAAATACCTATTTAGATAGTAATAACCTTATTTTTCGCAAACCGGACGAGCTTCGAACTTAAAACCAAAATAAACTGAATTCAGCGTACCCGTAATTATTTTATAGCAAAATCAAAATAATATTTTCGACTCACTGTTACTTTTTTTTATGCGCACGTTTATATCAATTGTGAAAGGCAGGCCGAAATTTTAAAATTTGAGTTGGATGCAGTTTCAAAGTTGTTTGAGCTATCCGCTGGTGAAATTTAATTAAAATTGTAAGAGGAGAGTGTAGAGTTTTTGGAAAAGTAAAATTCGCGCCCGAGAGCATTCTAGAGCAAATTTCAAAAAAAGAGAAACAGTATGTGGAAGAACCGTTATTATTCTGGCAAAAGTTTAAAAAGAACGATTTTTCTGAATAATTTTGGAATGGATTCATGAAAATACAATTTAAGTACCTGTCGAGTATGACTGTTCGAATGATGAGGTTGTTGTATCTGCGTATGTGCTTGTTTCCGGGCTTGTCATAGTCGAAGTTGACGAGCTTGTCATAGCCGAAGTTGACAAGATTGTCGAAGCCGAAGTTGACGAGCTTGTGCGGAGCTCCGCGTGCCGGAGCTCCGCGAGTATACATTTGTGGGGTTAAAAATTGGCGGCCTTTTTTCAAACTATCAACTATCGTGTTATATTTTGATTGATTAATTATATTTTTATTTAATCAACCGCGATACATTTATTTTTAAGTTGAAAGGTTATTCGGTTATTTGGGAGTGTAGTGGTTTAAACGAGAAATATTCAGTGGACGACGAAATTAGTGGAGCAAAAACTCGTCGATCTCACCCAACCACAGCGAAAATAACGAGCGTATTTTACGCGTGAACCAATAAAGAATAACTTCATCATTTTAAAACAAATGTTTAATTACACATATCGGGTTAACTAGAAAATTGTTTTTTCGCATTCCAGCTGATTGACTTAATTAAACAATGCAAAATTTTGTCGTTAAGACATAATTGTTTTGCTCACGAATTTTCATATGAAAAAATCTGAAAAAAATCTACCGAAAAAGGATACCCCACTGGTGCTTGTCATTATCGAGGTTGATGAGGTTGACATTGTTGTGCTTTCGGCGTTCAAAATCACACTCGATGACTTTGCTCTATAGCTGTGATAACCGAGGTTATTTTGAGAATTAAATAAGCGTCCATTAGCAATCAGCAGAGTGAATTCCTTGTTCATAATACTCAAATCTTTGCATGTCGAACAATCAGGCACTAAAAATCAATTTTATCATTTGCTATTTTGGTATTTGATTAGCTCCTAGGTTGGTCAAAGTCAGGGGGGGGGGCGATATCGCTTAAAGTTTTTGGCCCCAAAATTTCTGCGATATCGGCACTTTTGACAATTTGATGACAGGAATGAAGATTCCGTTTAAAAAGGATGAAACCTAGAGTGTTCGAAATGACGCCATGATTTAAAAAGTGTTTCAACTTGTTAAGGGGGTGGTCAGGGTAAAAATTTTTGGTCATTTTTGACTTTGGAACTTAATTGTTNTAGAGATGATAGAGTTACATTATTAACGGTTTTGGAAAGCTCAGACAATTCCTCGTCATAATTGATAATCGTAGACAAGTTTTATAATGTTGGAGTGGCGCTGTAGAGTATGAAAGGTTGGGAAAATTACGATTTTTCAAAATCGATCTTCTCCTTCAATATTAAGTGAAATTTGATTTAACTTTTACACTTGTGGTAAAACCAAAATGTCAATGATATGTTGGGATAAATTTGGGAATTTTGCCCTAGAATGCTCTTGAGCGCCAAAAATATGCTATTTCAGTCGATTTGTAAAAATCGATCTCCTCCGTCAATTATTGTTAGATTTTCAAGTGACATGTAGAATACTTCGTTTAAACACTTTTAAACAACTTGTTGAAAAAAAAAGCTTTTATTTACGTAACAGGTGCATTTTTACGAAGAAGTAAAATATTTTTTTGCTCCAAATTATCTAAAAACCAGAATCTATAGTAAATCGACCTCTGTGAATTCATTTTTGAAAGTTTTAACCTCGTATCTACTTTAGTTTCTGACTGAGAGTGAAATTACGATTTCATTTCATTTTTCATAATTTTCAAATTTTGATAAGAAAATAAATTAATTTTTTTATAATTTGCCTTAGATAATTTTGTTTGATAACATGTGTGAATAAAAACTTTTTGATTGTCTACAAATGAAGTAAGCGATGTTTGCGCATGGTGTGAAAGCCTTATTAACATATTGGCAAAGGTTTGAAGTTGACAAATAAATTTGTTCCGAATCAAAAATAAACAATTTCTCAGGAACAAAAGTTTTTAATAANAGAGATTTTGCAAGAAAGAAGGACGATAGAGAATTGAGAAAAGTTAGAGATCGAATTTCAAAACTACACGGTTTATTCTGGAGAAGAATTCGTAAGTTAGAGAAATTTGGTGTTTGAAAAACGAGGTCGTTTTTTTGGGCGTAGTTGACCAATTGGTTTGGTTGCGAAAACACCAGCTGACATTTTTTTCGATTCGCTGCGTGCACAACATTAGACGCTGCCTGCTACAACATTTATTGTGCCTGCTACGTCACCGTTGCCTGCTCCGCTGCTTCAAAATCAATCTTGACCAATCCTCAATAAGCCTGACCGTGTTCAGCTTTGGGAACAAGTGTGTTCGGAATTCCGCTGCGATAGCTAGACCAGAACTAGCATACCCAATATAGGGTCAAGGTGAGAAATTATTTTATTTCTCGATACAAATACTGCTTTCGATCTTGACCGCACCTCGATAAGTCTGTCGTTGTACAGCTTCGGGCTACATACGTGTGTTCAGTGAAGATAGTTTAGAGGTGAACTATTGTCTTAAACTGAACTAGCATACCCGAGTTTAGGGTCAAGTAAGTACTTGAAATAGTAATCGAACCCAGTAACTGCTTTAACATTCAGTAAACCGTCGTCGCACCCGATCCGATTTGGAAATTCAATCCGATCCGNGATCTGCAAAATCCGATCCAATCAATTCTTGACCCATCTAGCTTGTCTAGCTTCGTGGAACACGTGTGTTCAGTAGGATTGCGCCTTAAACTGAACTAGCATACCGGTATAAGAGGGTCAAGTAAGTCATTTTGTCATTTGCGTAGCAAAGTGACTGCTCTTAATTCTAAGGTAATCTCCTGGAAGACTGTTGCCTGCAAAAACATCTTCGTTGCCTTCTAAGTAATCGTTGCCTGCTACGTCATCGCTGCCGGATAAGTCATTGCTGCCTGCAACGGTAATCGCTGCCTGCTAAGTTATCGCTGCTTGCCACGCTCATCGCTGCCTGCTCAACATGAGTTCGACTCTGATTAACAAGATCAAGGACCTTAACTCTGAGTTAGCCACGTTAAACGAAGCTGCTGTCGACGAACGAGATACCGGCAAGATTGCTGCATTGACCGATCACCGAGATAGTTTACTCGAGGTCATGACGGAACTAATGACGAAACCGCCTACATCATTCGATACCAACTTTAGTTATCGAAGTTCTGTTGTCCAAATCAGTAAAGATGTAACGGACACGATTAAGATTTTGAATACAAGCGACTACGACCAACTTACCAATTTTGTTCGATTGTCGGATCACGTCTGCAAAACGTCGGTGAAACCGTTTTTGACTGATCACCCAAAACTCGAACAACATTTCATTCATCGTTTAAAAGGACGCCTTTCTCCTCAAATGGCAGAAAGTCTCCCAGACGATGACGAAAACTCTTTTGATTAGTTTAAAACTTGGTTGAAAACAAAATTCGGCTCGCAGTTTAACGATTTATAAAATCTTGAGCGTGCGTGGACACCGAATTTCTGCCGCAGAACCCTTTTTGCGTATGCAACAAAAGTTCAAAAAACTTGGATACTGCTTGGTCTATCATTGCTGACAACTATAAGTCCAAGAAAGGGGAAACCATATCTGCTGAAGCTTTTCGAGATGTGGTTGGCGGCATGCTGATGGTAACTCAGGTCAAGACACACCGACCTGCTGTGTACACAGCACTTATGAATCAGTTTGACTCGCTGTATACAGCAAGCGATATTGCTCGCCAAGCTGATCGATGCCGAGATGTTAGGCAAAGACACAGTTTCTGGAAGAGATTTTTTATGGTTACAAAAAGTACTCGAATCAGAACAAGTCGCACGAGTCGAACCCACCCATCAATATATCTAAAAGACGGTTAGAAGATCTTGAAGATATGGAGAGAAAGTACAAGACTGGTCAGGTCGCTGCTGCAAGCAACAACAAGCGTACTGATACAAATGCCGGTAATCACGTAGCAGGCTACAAGGGCAAAAATCCAAAAATGGCACACCATGGATTCAAGTTCCATACTTGAACAAGAAGAACAAAACTTCAAACCCCAATGGTGGTGGTGACGGCAAAGCATATGTCGCTGCTTAAACCGAACCTGCTGATGATGCCAAAGCTGCTTTCGCTGACTCATTCACGGATTTTCGCGATTAACTGTCAATGATATGTGCCCATCTTCAGTTTTCAACACTAATGCACATATCGCTGCCCGCAACATCAACGATCCCGGACTACCCTTTTTTGCTGATGCCACCTCCGATTTCAAAGGTTTAACTTTTTCACACGTTGTTCTTATCGACTCTGGTGCGACACATACAATCATTTCTGAGCGTCTTCTGCCTGCAGGATATGAAACCTTACTGGACCAAAGTAAGCTGCAGATAATGAGAGTTGGAACTACGATCGCAACTGTTGGACAAGTTATGGCGAAAGTGCAGTTTGGTGACTATTACTTTATGGACATCATGTGTCTCGTCGTGAAATCAGATTGCCAAATTATGATTGAACGAAATGTCGTAAAGCACCATAGTATTAAAAAAACTGTTTACTATCACGAGCGAAAAGGTTTTCGTCGTAAACTGGTTAAAGCAGCATTCGAATGCTCCCCGCATGCTCCCGAACCTGTTGCAAGCA
>SCLH01000557.1:154696-205137 GCA_004367855.1 Oikopleura vanhoeffeni | reverse complement strand
TACACACACGTGTAATCACACATCAACAAAAGTCGAGCGATCTTTCAGCAAAATAAGAATCTACAGTTTTTCAACAGATTATTATTTTCAAGCTGATTTTTTCTTTGATCTGGCTCGGCGGTCTAAGATAGGTTTGCTCATTAAAAAATAAAAAAAAACTCTTTTGGTTTTTTTTCCTCCTCGCGCGATATGATTGGTCAATGAGATCACAGCATGTTGCCATAATGAGTTAACCCTTAGGCTGAAACTCAGCTAACGACTGTTAAGAAGATTAGTTGAAAGGCTTATTTATCCTTTTCGACTAGTTTTATTAATTCGTCAATTGCGAAGTGACTATTTTTTGACTTAGCAGTACTCAAAATTGATGCACATTTTCGATAAAGTACATCACTCATACGGTATGCTTAAACAGAAAAGTCTAACTCAAGTCACAACATTAGTTTAAATAACGGTTCTTGTTCTCAAGTGTTTTATAACTTTTCAACATTATTTAACATTTCTTGATAAAGTACTGCCCTTACCTAACTGAATGTTCACAAAATCTTTTTAATAAAGTTCTAAAATTATCGAAAAAAATCGACCAAAAAATAAAATTAAGTTGTGTCTCACATCTCTGAGACCTTAAGTTCGCCCGCTAGTGCTCGCTGAATGTCACTTAAATGACTATCGCTTTTGAATTCGGGAAAAATTTCATTATTTGCGATGAAGATATTAAATAAAAGCATTAATTATATTATATCTAAAATATATTAATTCTTATAAATTACGGTATTAAAATACAATATGAAAGGTACTGGACTCTTATTTATTCACATAAATCGCCCTACTACAACGCTAGCTCTACTACACTGCTAGCGGCTAGCCCTACCAGATCTTTATATAGAGTATATTTGGACGAGGACGGCTGGTAGCGAACCGAATCAATCTCCTTCTAAAATACAGTGTATTTTATGCACATCGGAAAGTTAAAATTAGTAGGATAAACAATTAATGAGTTAACTTTTCATATACAAATTTCAATCCTGCTCTCGTTCCAATACCGACCCGGGACGCGGGATTCTGCTCCCGACTTGGAATCCCGATCTCGTTTCAGAACACAGACCACAGTTCTTGTCAGAATTGAGCTAGCGATGAAAGCACCTTATTATACGCATTATTAATGGCTCGCGTTCAATAATCTCATGATGATGTGGTTCTAATAAATAAAACCGTTCGATCTCACTCTTTTTGTTAATCGGTTTCGATGGCCTTCTGGAGCTTCCTTCACTAATCAAGATAAGACATAAAGGGATGGTGAAGGAGGTTTTACATGTCAATTTGCATGCACAAATGAAGTGTGTTTGTTTGATAAATTCAACGAACAAAATAATATTTCTGGGTCATTCGGGTCTGATAAATATATTGCGACTAATAAAAATTCGATATTCCGACGATAAAGTATATTTTTGGAGTTTTATCCAAAATTCGCGTATTACAGAAATATTAATAAAATTATGGCAAAAATAAATTCTCCGTTAAAAACTGGCCAGAAAAAAAATATTTATAAAGGTGCATCTCCTTCATCGAAGAAAATTAGGCTTATTATTATTTGTGATGCGATTAACACCTTTTTTCATAATGAAGCATAGCGCGCGGTATCAATGATAATGAGAGATTAACGCAAAATGACAAATTTTTGGCGCTGAATATTTTCGCACGTAACAAAAACATTAATAAAATAAAATTATACAGCCTGAGTTTTCTCGTTTACTACGTTTTTTTTCGTCCGCCGGTTAGACAGCCAAATTATAACGTAATCTATAGCAAAGTTTAGGAAATTTTGGCTGTCTACCCGGCGCACGAAAAAAACTTAGTAAATGAGAGAACTCAGGCTGTAGAAGTTTTTGAACTTTACGAAAATCAGGTTTTTCAGTTTTACGAACATTTAAAAAAAAGCCCTGAAGATGAATTTTATTCAAGCATAACTTTACAAAATGATAATTATTATTAATGAAATTAAAGTTTTAAAATAAAATTTCGATAAATTATTGTGCCTTTTTTGCATAAATCACCATCTCTTATGACTTCAGTATATAAAAGTATTTAACAATTAAATTTTTCATGTTGAACATAAAATATGATTGATTATAATTTGTAATACTTATCTGTTAAGTTGGCAGTTACGAATAAGAGATATTTTAACAATGATAGATTTACAACAAACGATCTTTTTGTCGCTTGAATAAGTACATGAAGATAATAGCCCATTATGCCCAATTATTGGATTTTACAAGTTTTGTTCTCTCTTAATTTTTAATTATGAGCATATTTGGTATCACACATCAGTGCAATGATTTATTTTAAGCAGAGTCGGACAAATTTTGATTAGTTATCTGAAAAATCGCAGGGTGTCTATGTTTTTAATAGCCAAAAAGATACTGGTTGAGTTTCTAATTTCTTACGGCTTCATTTGGACTAGCTCTAGGGTACAATCAAAAAAAGCGAAGGAGGGAGAATTGCCTTCTCGTTTTTTGGTCCGCTCAAAACCCTATAAAAATAAAAACTTAACTTGAAGAAATACATGTACAGCCAAGTTAGGATGTTACGTAGATTCATATCCACTATGAGATATGCGTAGGCGGATGGGGGCGACTGTATTTAGCTTCGATGTACGAAAAATAATTATCAGAAAATATTTTCAAAAGGCGTAGAGCCCTAAATTAACTATAGTTACCTCGGGACATTTAGGGATAAACATATTCTTGTCTCATCCAAAGTGCCCCGCAGTGGTGAAAAAGGTGTCCACACCGTTCACATTTTGGCTTTTGGAAACGACTCATCGGATTGAGTTCTTAGATATCTCAAAATGACCACACTTATTCAAAAAAAATCCAAAAAATCATCGAATCGGACTATTTTTGTAAGATTTTTATTCAATAATGTGAGTAAGTCACCATTTTTGAACTAACTAAGAACTCAATTGAATTAGTCGGTTTCAAAAGCCGAAATGTTAAAGCTGTGAACACTCTATTTACAACTGAGAGGCACTTTAGTTGGAAATATAAACACTTTTAACTTTCATTTACTTGTTTACTTCCAATCTGACCAATTTGGCATAAACCTTGCTTTCTAATCTTGTGTCCTATTTCACAAAATCATACTTATTCTGACGTCACATTTAAACAAAAATACCAAGTCTCCAGCCTGTTTTCTCGGTTAAGGCGTTTTTTAATTCCGATTCTATGAACTAAACATATACAGTTATTCCGTATATTGACCAATCACAGCTGTACTTTTTTAAATATTTGTTCAATTGCGTTTGGTAGAGTACTTGTACACATTTTTGCATTTTAGTTCAGTTTAACCTATTAAGTTAGCCATTATCGCCAAAAAAATTACGCAATTTCAAGAGTTTTGTCTAAAATCATTCGACGGCGCATATTGCCGAAACTGCCAATAACGTCGAAACTCCTTATAGAAAATGATCAAATAATGACGTCAATTCAGACACTTACTTCATTTTTCAACAAAAACTTCTTTCTGTCTCAATATCACCGAAAGTGCCAATATCCCATAAATTGCCCAATATCCACAAAATTCTTAAGTTGAAATTATGGCGGTACAGAGGGCCTTTAGTTTATTATAATCATAGTATGATGATTATCATACTGTTAGCTTTCATTCACTTGTTTACTTTCAATCTGACCAATTTGAAATAAACCTTGTTTTCTTATCTTGTGCCCTGTTACACCAAATCATACTTATTCTTCAATCACAGCAGGAAATTTTGGTTCCGTGCCAAGGCCATTTGTGTTAATTGTAAAAATGCAGCGACTCCTCACTAACGAGCCCAAGTTGAAGGAGTAGCTTAAATCTGGTGTTTAAATATGTTCCACTTCACCACTTTTGCTTCTCACGCCCCCGTTCGCTACTTACCCTTCGTTCACTTGATTCTCTAAACTCGTACTTTAATATAACTGTTGAATTGGGCAGAATTAAATCAAGTAGAGTAAGTGATAGTTAATAATATATAAATTTGTATAAAGACAATCCCCTAAGAAGACAATCCGGTTACAATATCTCTTTACAGGGATTTTAGATAATGATGGCACTTTTCTGACAAAAATTCAAGGGAGTTCTGAAAACAGCGACTCTAAGAATACTTGTCTTAGGGGGGTACTATATTGCCGGCCCAATATCGCCAAAAAAATTATGAAATTTCACGCTTTGAGCTCAAATTCTTCCAAATAGGCACGGATTAAGGGCCCTCGGTTAAAAAATCGGTGTTTTGAAGGATACAAACAACGCGGGATACTAGCATTCAATCAAAACCCTGTACTGCAGAATAAGCCGATTTCCTTGGTCAAATGTTGCGCTGATCATCCAATCGTATGCTCGGATTCCGCATTTTTTTTAAAGTTCCGAATCTGTCGGTTAAAGGGGTTGTGAGTGTAGAATGTTGGAATTGCTGGGGAAAATTGACACTTATCCAGCTGTACTGGAAGGGTCGATAACGGGTGGATACGAATACATGAGAGAAAATATACTGGAGACTAAAACCTTTTCTTTCAACTGCACGTAAAAAATTTTGATTCTTGGCAAGAGTGACTCACTGGTGCGGCACTTAAAAACCGGTAAATGTATGTACTGTATTCACAAAATTCGTTAGTTCTCGGTCAATTTTGCTTCAAATTGAATTAAACAAATATGTTTGAAAAAGTATGAGGTTTTCGAATAGTTTCCAGTTTCGCCCGTATAAAAAAAATTCTATCGATTTTTAGCCCCAAAAATGGTATTCACAAAATTCGTTAATTCTCGGTCAATTTTGCTTCAAATTGAATAAAACAAATATGTTTTGAAAAGTTTGAAGTTTTCGAATAGTTTCCCCATTTCGCCCGTTGAAAAAAATTCTCTGTTAGTTTTTAGCGGCAAAATAGTTTCATTTCCTATCATTTCTCTGATGATAGGGTTTGTTGTAGCAGTCTTGTGTTCGAAGGCGTAGGCACCTCGCCTTTTGCCCTACGCCCTCGCTGAACCTATCAAATCATCTCATTTAAATTAATTCATTTATTTTAGGAATAAATTATTGTTCGAAGGATTCTAGAAAATATAAAATTGACCGCTTCGCACCCTAAGTATGTAAGATTTTTGCTCCTATTTTTCTAATTTGGATAACTTGCTATCCGTCAACGAGAACGATCAATTTTGGCAAATACCTACGTCTTTTCCAGATTGAACCAATCAAAACGGTGGAAATCAGATTTGTCCAAATTGGTCATATAGGAGCATAAATCTTACATACTGTAAACTATTTTCTTTCACTCATGCATTTTGTATACCCACAACCCCCTTGAATCTACAAAAGGCTCTTTATCTACAGTATGTCACATTTTTGCTCATATTCTTAACTTTTTGCAGAAATAGGATTGACACCGCTGATGGTCAATAATCATATTAATCTGTGAAGCACCTACGTGTTTGTAAATATAAACGTTTTGATTGGTTCAGGTTAGCTCCTGCAAAAAATTAAGAATATAATCAAAAATGTGACATGCTGTATATCGCCGAAAAAGGCAATATCGGCAAATACATGTGGGCGTTTTAGGTTTTAATAACAAAACACTATGAGTTCGGCATGAATGACGTAACATTAAAAAAAAATCCAAATCTCCTATTTCAAGTTTTTGTTTAATTGCGTTTGGTAGAGTAATTGTACAAATTTTTGTATTTTAGTTCACTTTAACCTATGGAGCAGGNCCGATCCGATCCAATCTTTTCAAAAGGCGACCGATCCGATCCCGATCCGATCCAATCTTTTCAAAAGGCGACCGATCCGATCCCGATCCGATCCAATTTTTTCAAAGGGCGACCGATCCGATCCAAAAAAAATTTGAGGCGACCGATCCGATCCCGATCAGATCCAAAAAAAATTTCAGATGTGCCGACCCCTGCTATGGAGTTCGCCATTATCGCCAAAAACCTACGCAATTTCAAGATTTTTGTCTAAAACCCTTTTAATCGCCGAAACTGCCAATAACGTCGAAACGCGTACGCTGAACTCCTTATAAAAAGTAATCAAATAATGACGTCATTTCGGACACTCACTTCATCTTTGAACAAAAATTTCTTTTTGTCCCAATATCGCCGAAAGTGCCAATATCCCGGAAATTGCTCAATATCCACGAAATTCGTTGGTAAAAATTATGAAGATATATCGGGCTTGTAGTTTATTATAATTATTTAATGCAACAGTATTTGTATCCAAGTTTTTTAATAAATGTACTTTCTTAGTTACTCGATAAACAATTTTAAAAACATAATTAATGGTAGTCAGAAATTAATAGCTAAGAAAAAATCTTTTGTGCCACCTCATAATTTTGGTCCGCTTTGGGTCGAATTATTCGACTCGAATAAGAATATACCCAATACATGTACCCAATAACTTATCAAATTAACCCTCGGAAAATAAAAATACTATTGGCTGCACCACAAAAAGCTCGAAAGTTGCCTTGTGAGTTTTTATAATCAACAATGTTGTCGAAGAATAATATAATTTTTAACCTCCGGCTGGCCGCGGCTAAGGGTGTTAGTTTTAGGTGAACTAAATTTGTAAAACTCAGAAAACATTCTAAATAAAGAAATACACTTGGTGAATTTTCAATAAATAAAAAGAGCTAGAATAATAAATTTACTTTTTAATGCTGAAAAGAGCTTGACTTAAAACCGGATACTCTTGCCAAAATCATATTTTTTTGCTCAAAGCAAAACTCTTTATACTGTATAGGGAGGAAATAATTCTAGGATAATTGTCATGCCATTTGTCGATGGTGTAGATATATCGGCTCTGCTCTCCAAAAAATGAATAACTGCATTTTTGAGTTTTCAAAAATTGACCTTGTAGTGTCCCTTAAAAAAGTTGACTGATATTCGTTTATAATACTTTTATTGCCTCAAAAAAATGATCGCTGGTGATATCGTGATCATCCGATGATAGGTTATTCCGCTAAAGGTCGTTAAAGTGGTAAATTTTATTGATTTTAATCTAAACAAGGATCTTACAGTTTATATTAAATTTTATTTATTCCATATCAAACTTGACTATAAAACAATTTTTACTCATGAAATGAAATAGTTATCCTCAAATTAATGCAAATTACATGCAATCACTTTGAAAGTACCACCAAAACATCCGGCGTAGTCAACTTTCTAATGACGGTATTATGAACCATGGACAACTTATGCTCACACAAGGCATAATAAAGCAAAATTATATAGATTATACTTTATAATACCGTCATTAGAAAGTTGACTACTCCGAATCCTTTCGTACTTTCTCGGTAGAACTTTCTTTCTACACTGTATTTCATAAAAAAAACCACCCGACCGAATTAAAGATAATCGTTTTAAGGGCATGGTGGTTCCTACATTTATGTTTTGCACGCATAAAACAACCCAAATGACAACAAAAAATTTTCCGTTTTTTCTATTTTTTTCTAAGTATTTTTCTCAAAATTATGTTCAAAAATAACGTTTGTGTCAATTTGACCACTAAAATATCAAAATATCGGGATGACGTAACTCAACTTTCTTTTCAGTGTTTCCCCAGCTTTCTTTTGAGCCTATTTTCGAAAAAATCGAAGCACTGTAAAGCCACTGTAAAGTTTCTATTTGTTTTGAACTAGCTTTTGCAAAATTTTGAGCTAATTCACAAATTTAACCTGGGAGGAGATAGATTTTTCGAGGCGTAATGTCCAAAAAACGGTGGTTTTTTGCATGTTTTCGAAAAAATATAGCACTTATCGACAAAAACGCCACTGTCAAGTTTTGAATAGTAATTTAGGTTTTTTCCATAATAAAACCTGGGAGGAGATAGATTTTCCGTTTTGCGTTATGTCTCTTTGTTTTGCTGTATGTTGTGCAGCGGAGTGCTAAGCATACAACAAAAAGTTTTGGCACATTTCTGACCATATATTGAGGCTAGTTCTACAAACTGCTAATCTGAATTATATCCTCCGAGCCCGTGTATGGCTAATATTTTATCGAGAAAATGGTCAAATTAGAACCACCATACCCTTAAGGGGGTGTCGTCGCAATTAAAGACAAAAATATGGGTGTTTTCAATGACCAATTGTGAGCAAAGTACAAATCGTCGGACCAAACATTACCTCTCTCTAATATATTTGAACAAAATTCTTGCATTCCTAAAAATTAATCAAAAGAGACGGATGGTCTTGTCAAATCAGAAACTGCTTACAAAAAATAACAGAAATATTTTTTCAAAATGTATCTCTCCCTGAGTTTTAGGTTACAACAATGATTTCAGACTCAAAACAAACCGGACAAACGTGAGCAAAAACCACAAGGTTAAATTTATGTCTCAGTATCTCCTCCTGGATTATAAAAGACACATTGGAAGCCAATAAATGTGCAGCTGAAGATCCGTGCAAAACACAAGTTGAGTTTTGTCTAAATTTTCTGACTCTTTTTTCCTGTAAATCGTTTTTTAAATTTTCCAAAAATCAAGAAATTTCAACTTATGTTCATACGAAATATTTTTGAACTCATTCAAAAAGTGCTTTCCTAGCCATGTATCGAAATAAAACGAGTACCAAAATGCTTGTAATTTTCCATATTTTCATAAAATAAGGCATAAAAATAAAATTTGCAAAATTTGTTTCTAGAGCCTCATTTTGCGACGACCACCCCCTTAAGGTCAAGTTTGATATTAAATAAATAAAATCTCATGGGAACTGTGAGATCTTTGTTCAAATCAAAATAACTCAAATTAATCACTCTGACGACCTCTAGCGGGAGAATATTTTATCCATTGACCACGAGACCACCATCAATTATTTTTCGAGATAAGTTTAGTATTTCACAAATTTGCAGCCAACTTGTTAAGTGGATTTTCCCCCCATTATGGAGTCATTGTTATAAATGTAGCAGAAAAATAAATTGAAAAATATTTCAAGCTAGGAGTTTCGAAGCCGGAGTATCTAGTTTAGTTAAAAATCCGTTGATTTTCAGCTTGACAAAAACGTCCAAGATGATATTTGTTGAATCCAAGGGTCACTAAGAAGTTCCAAGGTCGCTTTAGTTTAGGATTACATGACCCACACAACATTTGTTTCATTATTTATCGTCAATCAATTTTCCCTAGTCTACTTTCTCGTTTAGATCTACTAGGACGTTTCTTCAACATAAATATACTTCCTTCGATTAAATGTGGGCCGTTTGTTTTGAAAATTCTAGATGATTCTGGAGATAATGTCACATTTTATCTCGTGTCATTCTAGGTAGAAATGACTGTACTTTTTATTACATGGAAGCAGTCAACTGAAGAGTTGATCTCATGAATCAATTTCGAAGCATTTCTCTTTAGCGCCATTCAGTTCGTCAATTTCCAATATTCTAAATATGCCATCTAGAGTGACACCTCCAGAGGCCAAACAGAGGCTGAGGGCTACAATAATTCTGAGAATGCCATTCGTAAGTATTTTTGTCGAAAATTTAAAAACAATTTGTAGTTATTATTAGATTCTGTATCGAGCTGATTGATATAAACTATCACACTACTACTCAAAATTCTCTAGCGCACACGAACGTGGGAGGGAATAAAACGATTAAATTCACTCCACTTCTCAATTAACGAATTTACTTTTCAAATAAGTGAAAATTAAACAAGGTTAATTAGATATCCTTTTCCCAACTTAAGGGCAGTTGTGAAAAATCTGAGGATACTAGAACATTAAACGGTTATTTAAAAATTTATCTACTTTAAGACCCCACATACAAAGCGTCTTTAAATTTACACATAGTAGCGGAAAAATGAGTACAAAAATATGATGATTTTTTCGAATTTCGACCTTTTATTTTCTAGAATTTCACTTGAACGCCGATTTTTCCAATTTTTTGACTTCAAACTCTATCTTCTTTTAGACGAATGTTCAGAATAAAGCCGTTTTTTACTTAGGTGAATAAATATAATGCCGGCAATATAATGAGCCTGAATTTTTGATTTATATTCTATAATTCCAGAAATTGATTTTAAGTGAACCGGAAATGAAAAGTCCAAAAAAACTGATCGGAACAAAAGTACATGCATCGTTTTCGGTAGGTCACCAATAAGAAAGTTCATAGTATGGTGATAAACCGGTTTTATGCGGGTTAAAGCTAAAAAATATTCGAATTTTGAAAATTCTAGATTTTGTTCTATATTATTTTGAAAAAAAATTATTACCACCATGAAATTCCTTGGGTCAACTTTAGTCATAATCGATATTGATGTATCATAAATTAATTCTTTAAAGGGCTCAAAAAATTACGATGCCCACCCCCTTAAGGGGGTTCTATAGGCAAAATGGACTGACTTTCTGAATTGCTTATTTCTCTCGCATAGACATAGGAAGTGAATAAAAACATTCTGATAAGTTAGTTCGTAATCTCTGGAAGACGTTTTGAATCATATTTTTAAGATAGCATGTTGAACCAACCGGTAAATTGGTAACCAGGAGCAAAAAATTTCTTGAAAAAGCTGTATTTTTTTTTCGTCCTATTTAGGAAATGTTTCAAAATTTGACATTATTTGCGAAATTCAAAGGCGGAAAAAACTGTTGTTCCTTTTTTTAATTTTCTCCTAAAAAGTATCAAAGCTGGAGAAAAGGACTGTTTTTTGCTATTTGGCCACGAAAGTTGTAATTTTTTTTTCATGCTACATGGCAAACTATTTTTTCCGTGCACTATGTTGTCGTAATAATTGTTAACCAAAACTGTTGTGCCTGATTTAACGATTTCATTTTTTAACTCCCAGGAGTACGATTTGAAAATTTATTTTTGACATCCAATTCGTCTAATCAATTTTTTTTAGACCAAACGATTCGTAAGTTGAATGTTTTTGAAAACGGTATTATAAACTATGACCAAATATTTAACCGTTCGACGCTAGAGAAAAAAATTTTTTATTTTCGACACTCAGAAAAAATTTAATTATTTTTCCGAAAATTTTGAATTTTTACATTTTTTGAGTTATTAATGACTAAAAAGCCACTATGTAGTTCAAAAATCATAAATCAGACCTCTAGCTTTTTTAGTTCAAAAGATACGACTTGCCTATATAAACTATATACTCAAAATAAGCTTGTTTCAAATTTTATGAAAAAATTCCAAAATGTTAAATTTTTTCAAATTTTTATTTCTTTTATATAATTAAACGATCTACGTGGAGATCAAAAATTCAAATCCAGTCAAATAATTTTCAGTACAAAAGATATATGGGCTGCCTATAGAACCCCCTTAAGGGGTATGCGACTCTGATTTGACATTTTCTCGGTGAAATATACTGAAAACTAACAGTTCATGAGAAAAACCGAAAATGCTAATTGTAAATCTATCTTAATCTGCGAAAAAGTACATCACAAATTATTTTTGACCGTTACACCAATAGGTACAGTATTCGCAAGGTGACCTTTTCCGAACTGCAAAAAGATTCTCCCCCAACGGTATATCAAATTGAGCTCAATTTTCACAGATCACGTAACGGTAGTATGTCAATCTTGATCGTCGAGCTTTTTTGATCCGCGGCGACGGAACAATTCTAGAACGCCAAATAACTGACGATTCACAATTTCAGACTTCAAAATTATTTTTCTCCTAGGATATATTTGCAAAATGGCTCAAATTTTATCAAGTCTTCCTAAGAAAAATTTTTGAGGGACCACCGCGGGCTTTTTTGCAATTTCCAGCTTAAACTCGAATATATGATTTTTTTTGTCATTTTCCAAACAAAAATTCGAAAGAAAATGCTTCGATTTTTCGAAAGTAGGATCAAAGAAAGCTAGTGAAACACTGATGAGAAAGTTGCTTACTTCAAGTCGATATTTTTGAAGTTTTAGTGGTCAAATTGAGCAAACGTTATTTTTTACTATCTTTCAAAAATACTTAAAAAAAACGAAAAAAATGCGAAAATTTCGAAAAAAATTTTTGATGATTGGTCTAAGTACACTTAATTATCACCCCGTATCAATTTGGGCATTTTTTAATGCCTCTAAGCTTTATTAAATCAGAGTCGCATACCCCTTAAGATGGTGTGTCGCTGATTTTGACACTTTACGAAGCTATTTTGGATAAACTGGCAGAGCTGATATCCCAAAAAGTTTTGCATTTGAAGAACAACCCTTCGCGGTGAATTGTGATTCACCAGTAATCTATATAATTCCCACCTACGCCGACACCTACGCTCTAAAGAAGCTCCTAAAAAATCGCTCAATACGCATTTTCTCCGTCAATTTTCACCATTTTTCATTATTTTTTGTGTCTGGCTTCAAAGAAGCCTAACACACTAATGCAATATTTTCTTACTCGGAATTTTGCTTTTGCGGCGAAAAATGCAAAAAACAAAAAGTAAAATTTTTGAAATGATCATTTTTGGAGCGGCAGTCACAAGCTATCTTCTCCACCAGTTTGGGAGATAAGTTTTGGCTCTTACTGCATCTGAAGCACAGGCCTTGTTGACAAAACATTAGATTTTTTTCGAATTTTGATTGGCGTCTCTTGAGGCCATGTCAACTTTTGAATTGTGCCTAAATTTTTGACAAATTTTAGAAACCAGAAAAAATGCTTCAAAAAATTTTTTCCGTAAATACAAACACTTTTAAGATTTTTGGTGCCAATTTTATACTGTAGCGTCAAAAGAAAACAAATTAGCGCACTTTCAAAATTGACATCATAAATAAAATCAATATTTCAGTTTCGTTTTGGCTTTTTTGGCCGCCAAGAGCAAAATTCCGAGGTGAAGAACAATAATGCATTAGAGCAGGCTTCTTTGAGCCAGACACAAAAAAAATAATAAAAATGGTGAAATTGACGGAAAAAATGCGTATTGAGCGATTTTTTAGGAGGTTTCTTGAAAGCGTAGGTGTCGGCGTAGGTGTATTGTATCAGATTACTGTTAAATCACAATTCAGCGCAAGAGTTGTTCTTCAAGATGCAAAAGAGCTTTTTGGTATCCAGCTCTGCCCAGTTTATCAAAAATAGGCTTCGTAAAGTGTCAAAATCAGCGACACCCACACCCTTAAGTCCATCTTAAAATGCTTGCAATCTCTATAGCGCGTGTCGAATCCCACTCATGTTGTCTGAGGTGATTTTCAGTATTGCTTGAGTGATTACACACCGGATAAACTTTGGCGGTCCCATATCAAGCACCCTTGCCTATAACCATACTAAAGAAAATCACTAAGATCTTAGTAGACAAATTATTGGGATTCGAACGCACGCTATAGACGATAATAAGCATTTTAAGATGACTTAGGTTGAGAAAATTATAGAAGGTCACAAACGTTTATTTATTCAAAAATTAGGATATTTCAATAAAAAACATTCGATATTACAAAATGATTGAAAAAGATAACTAAAATTTTAGTATTTCGATTTTTGTATTTGCAAATTAATTATTTTATCATTTTTTCTTCGATAAAATTTATATTCTATGAAAATGTCAATCTGAAAAATTAAATCCCGTGAGTAAGAGAGTAGCTGTCGGTTTGGTACTTTCCAATTCACGCCCACGAACAGTTCTCGACGCAGTTGTCAAAATTAGGATACTCAGTTTGTAGATCTAGCCTTCTGCTAAACTGATTAAACATTCTCAAAGTAACTTACAATCACACACCATCATGGGACGTATTCTAGCACTAAACGTTTTTTTTTTTAAAGTCTAGCTTTTCTTTAACCCAACATTTTAACAAAAAGCCGGGGCGGGGTTTTTTCCTCAAGTGAAAAAAATCTATTGTTTTTTTTGGTCACCGGCGTCCAAAATGTGAATATAGCAAAAAATGATAACAAAAGATGTATGAGTAAGAATTTCTTCCGATTTTATTTTCGTCTAGAATCCACTTAAATCGCCGCTTTTAGTTCCAGTTTGTTCGACTCAAACTCTATGCTTCGCTTTTATGAACGAATATGTAGTAATGAACCATTTTTTCGACTACGGAATAAAATTATAATGGTCCGTGGGTTATTATGAGAGGTATATAATGATGTAGAGGAATTTTAATAAAAAATATTCTAAATTCAGAAAGTTAGAAAAACCGGCAAAGAAAAAGTTCCGAAAATAACAGTTCGTCTTATCCCAAAACAAAAGTACTCACCAAATAAGCTGAGTTTCACTATCAAAAAGTGGCTTACAGCTAATCAAAATTTTTAACCTGCAGTGATCAGCGTCAAATTACGATAATTAGTTTACACTTTGCTTAAAAAATAATTGTAATTTTCCTATCTAGAATTCAATTAAACATTTCAATACTTTAAGTACGTGCATCGTTTTCGTGGTCAATTCACAATGACAAAATTTCAATCAATCTTGGGTAAATACGTTTTATCGGTTAAACGCAAAAAATATTCAGATTTCTGAAAATTCTGATTTTGTCTAGCATATTGTTTTGAAGAAAAATAGATGCCACCTATAGATCCTTGGGTCAACTTTATAGTCAGTAACCGATGGAAAACTGGTCATGGCATAATCAATCGTCTATAAATGCTCAAAGAGAACTCGCACCTACCCCCTTTCCCGAAATAGTCCTGAAAGAGCGAGAGTCGCTCTNAAAAAGTTGGCTTACAGCTAATCAAAATTTTTAACCAATCAGCGTCAAATTCGATAATTAGGTTTAACATTTTGGCTTAAAAATAATTGAAATTTCTAGAATTCGATTAAGACATTTCCGATAATTTTAATGTCATGCATCGTTTTCGGTGGGTCATATTCACTAATAAAAAATGTTCATATCATGGTGGAATACCGGTTTTATGCGGGTTAAACCAAAAAATATTCGAATTTTGAAAATTCTAGATTTTGTTCTAGATTGTTTTGAAAAAAATAATTGCCACCATTAGATTCCTTGGGTCAACTTTAGTCATAACCGATATTAATGTATCATAAATTAATTCTATAAAGGGCTCAAAAAAAACCGACACCTACCCCCTTAATGTGAAGATACGTCAATTATATCGAACAGATCTGTTCGATTTCAGTCAAAGGGTTGACCAGGGGTCTCTAGTACTGTTTTGCATTGAGACATTTTTCGTATATAATCCTTCACATTACATTTTCAAATACATTGAGAAAAAATAGAAAAATTCGAATTTCACATGGCCATAATGCTGGATAATTATTGTTTTTGGTCAAGTAATCAGATAAAAAAGCATGAAAAAAATGAGTGCTTGCTGTATGAATCTCCCATCGAAAAAACATTATTTTATTTTTATGCCAATCGGTACATAACCGCAATTGTAACAACTGAATTTATAAAAGCATCTTAGATAACATTTCATGTGGACTTATTTAATTTGAGCCTCAGCACGGTAAAAATTGCCCTCGTCGTCCGAAAGTTACATGTCAAAAAATTTGACGATTAGACATTTTCAGGGACGAATTAAACTGTTAACTCGTAGACTTGATTTCTGCCATCCAGCTGCCATCCAGCTGCCATCCAGCTGCCATTCACCATTTAATCGTATTTTACGACGCTTAATCATTAATGACAAGATCAGTTATAAAGTTATCGATGAACTTTAAAACAAAATTACATTTGTGCGTTTTTTTTTGAAAATTTTTACTGTATTACAGTACTTATTTTTTGCAAAAATTTTTGGAATCACCAAATAACACCTTTCATCGTAATCAAAAAACAATTCTAAGACTTTTTTTCATTACACAATAGCCCAATAATGATCACGTGACCGTATATTAAAGAAATAAGGTTGGCCAAAATAGTACTGTTTTTAAAAAATTGCTTNAAAACGATCACGTGACCTTGAAATTAAAAAATAAGGTTTTGGTTCAAGTACACAAATAGTACTCAAATTACGCCGAAAAATTTTGAGGACTAATAAAAACATAATCTAAGAATTTTGAACAAAACGGCATCTCCCAAAAACGTCACGATATATTATTTTTCATGAAATAGGGATTTATTTATGACATATTTCAAACCTTATTTTTGGATTATTTCGTCACGTGATTTTATTCGGAATTTGGTGGAATGAGAAAAAAGTCTTAAAAACGTTTGAAGTTTATCAACAAATGTTTTTGACGTTATTTGAGTACTTTTTCAAATAACCGTATATGGTGTATCGTATATCAAATTACCATTCATCTTAGAGACTTGTAAGTACCCTCAAAAGAATCGGAAGGGTCGACTTTTTGATGAAAATATTAGCAACCATGGGTTAATTATGTACTAAAAAGGCGCCAGAGAGCAAAAATCTTCCTGTGAAATCTGACCATTTTTGCTCTCTAGTGACCTCTAAGTACATAATTGACCCATAGTTGCCAATATTTTCATGAGAAAGGCGACCCTTCCAACTATTTTGGTGGTACTTCAAGTTTATACGATAAACTTGAAATTGACCTTGACCTTGAACGAGAAATAAAATATTCCACAACAATTTAAGAGCCATTTTACTTGAGAATTTTGTATAAAAATTATAATTATTTTTAGACAGAGCAATAGCATATCATTTTAAGTTCAATGAGGTAGTTTCAAATATAAATAAAGGTTAATTTTATCTTATTATTGCACTTTTGTGTGTAACTGGAGATAATTTTCGCAACTTTTTATTTTCTTATCCCCATTAAATGCCTTTTCATGCGTTTAAAAAAAATTGTTTTTTTTATTGTATAGCAAATTAGCTGAATTGTATTTAAAGATAATAAAAAAAATATGTTAATAATGAAACTTTGCTTATGGCAGAAATCAAGTCTGGGTACAGACTCACTTTTTTAGTCTACGAGTTAAGATAAATAAATGCGTAGGTGTTCAGACTATTATCACCAGATTAGAAAATGAGGGATTATGATAGGTCGAAAATGATCCACGTGGGTACTTTCGACTAAGGCCTGATCATTGAACCAAGTGGAAACCAGCTGCTGGTTTTCAGCCGCTGGTTACCAGCAACAAACCGGTAGAAATGTCTATTTTTTGAAAAAGGTTTTATCATTCATAATATTGTGGAGTGCAACTTAATGCTACTTCACTTAGTATACAAACGGTCCGCAACGGGATCTATTGCCAATCGTCTGATTGGGCTTATCACTTGTTATGCCACCTGAATGCAACCGGGGTTATTGCCAATCGTCTGATTGGGCTTTAAGCCTTTTGATTGCCAATCGTCCGATTGGGCTTACAGCTTATGGGACCAACTATTGCAACAACTATTGGAACCAACTATTGCCAGTCGTCTGACTGGGCTTATCACTTATTATGCCACCTGAATGCAACCGGGGCTATTGTCAATCGTCTGATTGGGCTTTAAGCCTTTTGATTGCCAATCGTCCGATTGGGCTTACAGCTTATGAGACCAACTATTGCAAAAACTATTCAGGCCAACTATTTCCAGTCGTCTGACTGGGCTTTAAGCCTTTTGATTACAAATCGTCCGATTGGGCTTACAGCTCATGGGACCAACTATTACAACAAAGACTCATATATAACTTAATCTCATAATTTACCTTAATCGAATGGGTGCGGGAAAGGGCGTCGTAGCAACGGTGTCGTGGTGTCTTGATCGGGCTCTCGGTTGGAACTGCCCTCTCGACTGATGGGTCCCCACTTAAGTAGTGTGGTTCCCTGTCAGTCGAGAGTCAGCACGCTGTGCCGTTACTGAGTTGATACCAGCGCACACTGAGTCGATGCCTCATGTGGAACCTTTTACTAAACTTATTTGCCGGCTCGTAAAGACCTCATTTATGATCCTTACATCCAACCTCCCTTTTAGTTTTCATAAGGTTTGGTGACACTCCGCGCGATTCCCTTTCCCCTGGGTTTTTATTTTTTTATTTTTGAAAATTAGTACAGTGTTTTGCATTAATAAATTTTTAAGAGTGATTCATTTTTTATCTTTATATGTTTCATGTTGGATTGTTCGCATGCAGTCATCATTTTTCGTTTTCTTCTTCATAGAACATTGTCCTGATAATTGCGCTGTTTCTTCTGCTGTCGTTGTCCGTTGTTTTCACAAAATATAAACAAAAAAAAATTATCTGAAATCAGCGGAAGGTAGGTGATTTCTTCTGATTTCCTATAATTTACATCCTCAAAAGTACGGTTATCTTGCTAGTTTTTCGTTTTTATTTTTATATTATTTTTTTTTCTTATAAATTAGCTAATTAGAGATATGGCCCATATGGAGTATCATATGGGTAAAGTTTTTTAAAAAATTTTCACTCCATATGGGTTCATATATTTGCGTCACCAAAATACGATAATCTCGCTCGTTTTCCTTTCTTTATAGTAAAGGAAAATTAGACAAAACTAAAGTTTTACAAAGGAAATTAGCGATTTTTATTTAAACGAAAAAGTTAGAACTGAGAAAATTTAGATATTGCATGTCATCTTATATTAACGTAACCAAGATACGATAATCTTGCTTATTTTTCTTTTGTTTTACTGGAAGAACAAATAATTAAAATTAAGGTATAATAAAAAAAATTCAAAAGTATTTTTTGACACCTCAGAAATAGCGGGTTTGCTTTTTATTTTTCAATGAGTTTTTTTCTAGAGTTTTGTGCAACTGGTGTAACGATGAGCACCCAGAGTTTATTTTTGTTTTGTTTTATTTTATTTTTTTATTTTTTTTTATCACGCCTCATAATCTTCGAATTTTCCAAAATAGCGAGGACTACGAGGGCAACATTTACACGCAATGGTTGATATTTTGTATCTTAAATCTTGATAAGCCCACTTGCATGTCCTATAAAATGATTTTATGATAAGAAATACGATCAAAAGCAAGGTTGTGGCGCAGACTATGGACAGACCGTACTTGTATAGTTTATTGTGGAAACTATTCGGTATGAATTTTAGTTTCATTGATCTGTCTGCCACAATTTGTGTCATTTCTAAAAGATTACTGTCGTTAAATTTTTTCATAGATCCCACGAACTTTTTCTGATCAGTTCATGCGCTAGCATATCGAAAATGCCTGTTATAGTGGAATAGTCACTATGGAATACGGTATGATTAAGTTCGAGATTTACTGATTTTGTTTCTCCTAATTCGTAGAATCTTTTGTCTACATAGAATGCAGTGTGCAAGCACCGTATGTTAAAAAAAAATTTCGGTATTATTCGGTGTGTTCCTGGTCTCAGTTCGTTTTGGACATCATCCACAGTGTGGACAGGCAAGTCTTCGTTATGCGTCCCGTCCTCAATCATGATTTTTCCGGAATTTGAAACCAATATTGCATTTTCCAACGATTTTATGATGCAATTGTTTTTTGAGTTAAAAAGCTTACTGTCGCATACTGCGGTGTTTGTTTCATTTCCCATTATAGCTTGTGCTCATCTGCTTTTGGCGTTGTATATGTATAAATTAATCTGTGTTACAAAATATCTTTTTCCCGTTACCGTACATGAATCATCTCCTGATGCTATTTGATTCAATTCTTGCAGATACACGATCTTCGCTGGCATTGACTGTAATGTGCGGAACGTTGTAACGCATTTGGATATTGCAGCGGGAATTGGTATTGTATGGCTGAAAATAATCTTTGCCTCTTGGTAAACAAGGCGTGGGATGACTGCCTTCGCGTGGATCTTAATTGCGAAGCCTTCATTATTCTTTATTTCTGCACTGGTTATCTTGATTCCTATGGCGGTCTGCAAGTAGTCTCTGCAGGCGTCGGCGGTCTTTCTTGGTGAGAATCTGCTTGCTTTATTTTTACCTTCGCACATTTTTTGTGCTGCCTTGAGAAAGGCATTTCCCGGAATATTTCCATGGATGGATTCTACTTCTGCTCTAATCAATTCGATAAATTTCTTTGCCATGTCGCCGATTATTATGAATTTTTGAAATTTCTCCTCGATGTTTGCTATTTGGAAGATCGCTGAGTCTATCGATGCTATAAGTTTTTCATCTGTTTCCATACGAAAAAACTATTTTTTCTGGTCTTCCAATACATCTTTGTCAAAATTGATGACTGTTTACTCCAGCCTTTAGTCGGTTTTATATTTTCAATCTTACAGGTCAAAATTGATTTTAAAACTTAAAAATGCATTTTTTTCTTTAATTCTCAGTCACCGTACGAGTTAAAATAAGTGAGCAATTTTATTTTTGGCAACCTGTTAGCTACTTTCAAAGGGTATCCCGGTCCCTACAAGTTAGTATGTCATAAAAATGCACCAAATCAATTGTTTATGTTTTGAAAGCACAAAACAACCCAAATAAGAACAAAAAAANGAAATAAGATCAAAATACACATTAACCTAATCGAATGGTGCGGGAAAGGCATCGTAGAAGGTGTCGTGGTGTCTGATCGAGATCGTTGAACTGCCCCTCCGACGATGCGAAAATCCCACTTATAAGTGTGGTTCCCACTACGCTACACACGAAGAGTCAGCACGCTGTGCCGTACACGAATTGATATACCAAAAACGCACACAGTAGAGCTCGATGCCTTCATGTGGAACCTTTACATAAACTTATTTGCAGGGTCGTAAATGACCCATCTATGATCCTTAACATCCAACTCCCCCTTTTAAGTTTTCATAAGGTTTGTACACTCCGCGCATTCCCTTCTCCCATGGTTTATTTTTAATTTTTGAAAATAGACATGTTTTCATTAATCAAAATCTCTTAAGCAGCTGCTTCATCCCAGTTTTATCGATTCCACCACTATGTTATACATGTTGAGATTGTCGCCTGCATCATCATCTTCCGCGTTTTCCCCCTTCTCACCCATCCAGAACATGTGTACTGATAATTGCGCGTTTCTATCCTCTGTCGTGTCCGTTGTTTTCACAACAATACTAACAAAAAATTATCTGAAATAGCGACAGTAAGTAGAATCATCTTTCTGATTTCTAAAATATTACATCCCCAAAAGTACGGCTTATCTTGCATGAGTGTTTCTTTTCGCTTTTTATTTTTAATATTTTTGTACATTTCATTAATAGAACTAATCTAGAGATAATGCACCGCCAAAGTCAAAATAGAGCTAAATTCTCATATATAACATCAAATATCTTGTGACTATATTCAACCTTTATTCGACCCACCAGGTTAAAGTCAATGAGCAGAAATGTTTTCAGGGAGAACTGGTTGTGTTGAGCCGTCTACGACAGAAGATTGTCTTGTTAAACACTCTGTCATGACAAAGAAAGTAATACACATGCGATTCGCTTCTCATGCAATCTTATGTATCTCACATTCCTGACATCCACAGTCCACCACCCTTCTTCGACACAATACATAAAGCAGAAAAATCTAATCGGTACAGTTAACACCGATTTAAATTGAGCCTTGTCTTTCGATAATTGAAAATTCCATGAATATCACTCTCTGAAACCTCGCACCCCAACTTAAACGAACCCAATCGAAGATTCTTCTCTCTAATTGTCAACCCTCCATACACACCCATACCAGATACATCCATCCCAGAAATATTTTAAAAAAAAATATTTGAATAAAATGTCATCCCAAATACAGTTGCACAGCAGCTTTAGGTTTTTGGCGGTTTCCTTCCCATGAAATCACCCAGTTTCTTTGCGCTCCTGAGCGCCTGCACAACTGTCCAATCAACTTATAAAATTAAACTTTTCTGTCACCTTCCTTAAATAAAATAATAGACATCCTTAGAAAAAATTTGAAAACAAAGAAGTATTATCTATCGTTACCTCCCCTAAACACAACCAGACATCAATATCACAACCAACCCCACAAAAATTTATTTTTGAAGAAACTCAAAATTAAATAAATAGTTCACTTCATGAAATTTGAACACCTTGAATATTTTCAATCCCCCTCAAAAAATTTGAATTATATTATTAAATCCACCCCCTCCCCACAACAATCCGACTCCCAACCACACCAAACCCGCAAAAATAAATTTAGAAATTTAATACTCCAAAAACATCCGAAATTTAAAAAAGTCTTCAACAAATTATCCCCACTCCTGTCAACTCCCTACACCCAAGAAATATCCAGACATAAAATAATTCTAGTTTACATTCTTGAACATTAATTATGTAGCAAAACATTTTCGAACAACGTATTCAAAATATATAATTTTTGAGAGAAAAGCATCAAACTATTGATACTCCCTTGTATTTCTCGATTAACATTCAATTTCAACTTTTTCCACTAGTTCCTTTTCTCCCAACACTAATAACTCTTTAGACAATACCCACAAATGACCAAATGTTTTTTTTAAAGCCAACTTTAACCGCAAATATTCCGCTCGAAATGTACGACCCCCTTCCCCTTTATCCAACAGTAAGTTAAATTCATTATATATAATTATTTTTTGCAATGCATAATATTTCTAAAAACATACATTTAATTTAATAAATAAATTAATCTCGCCGCATCCAAGTCACGAATGGGGTTTGTCCGGGATCTATCTATTTTTTCTGTTTCCTAAGACTTGGCAAGTTCTCCATAGTTTTGACTACACGTTCTCGCAAATTCATCGATTTCCATTCTTAGCAAAAAAATAACTTTAATATTTTGGCTCCCGCGGGTTCAGCAGCCCTCCTAAAAAATTGCGCGCAATCCTTAGATTTTCCGAATTTTCTACGTCATATTCCATAAATCCTTATTAGACAAAAATTGAAGGCCTCCTAAATAAAAAATGTTATCTTATCACAAGTATATTAAGAAACTTTAAACTTTTTGTTCTCCAGGGATCACAGCACCCCTTAATAAATGTCTTCTGTCATTAACTCAAAATTACGCTTTCATAACAGTTTTAGACAAATTTTGTGATTTGCATTAAAGCGCTCCTAAAAATAACCTAGCTAAGCTTTTTTGTCAACTTTACAAAAATTGATCCGCGCAGGCCCCATGAATAATATGAATTCGGACAACATAGTTCCACGTAACCTTCGATTTCACCAGCAATATTTTCATTTTTTTCAAACCCATAAAAATTCTTTTGTTCGTCATTAGTTCTTGAAATTTAATTCACAATGTAGGAAAATAATTAAAGATAAATTTACCTTTAGTGTCGGCACAATAAAAATTTTGATCTCCGTTTGTATTTTATCCCCCCGGCAGACCACACACACCCCTCCAGCAATTTAACTAGCCATCCTATCATAATTTTTAAAGATAATAATCATATAATATTCAGTAAAAATCATACCAGGGAACAATACCTTATGAATTCTATTGTGACAAAGTTTTTTACTCCTTTTGTCTCATATAATATTAAATACAATTAATAAATTTTCGGACAACCCAGCCTTTACCGTTGCGTTTATGCAAAATGTCCTTAAACTTGTCTTGGTATTACAGAAATTTGTCAAAATGAAAAACTTAACAAGTCTCAATATTTTTTAAGTAGTCCTCTTCGTGGACACCCTATGTCTGAACTTAAGTCGAACGCAAATTCTCCGGATTTATAGTGATTGGATTGATTTTACAACTCACTCAATTTGACCTTTTTGATCAATCGTCACGATAATTGAAATAATGTCCACATTGAATGACCGCGAAAACCCCTCCCCTGTTTCAGCGTCTTTTGATACAAGACGACTTTCCTTCATGATGTCCGAAAATTACCCAAGGTTATAAAATCTTACTCAAAATTTTTTTTTATTAAGTTTCCATTTCACCACACACAACACAACAGAGTAAATTCCTATTCCATTAATTTCGAAATACCTCAAAGCTCAATCACACCCATGATATGCTCAATCTTATGTCGGAAAATTTTTTTGAATTGTCGCTAAATGCCCAGAATTCTTAAGGGGTTGTATAGACTGTAGAAAGGCTATTTCGACAAGCTCATTAATTTTAATTTCCCTTTAAACAATCCTTATAAAAACCTCAGAAATAGTAGTTTGTAAATCTTTGAACTCATTTCTTCTTCTGTTTTTTCATAGCAGTTCGATATAACCGGTTATATTGAGTTGACCGCGAGCAAAACTTTTTTTTGAAAGTCGTAATATTTTTTCCCTTATTTGCATAACAATTTGAATTTCGTCAAGCAGATATTATATAACTTTTTATAATATCAAAAAACTATGTCCGTTATCCTATTTCGAAATTAATTTTTTATCATACAGAACATTTTCAGGCAATGTTAAAAAGGATTATATTCGACCGACGTATTGAAACATTTCGGGCCTTAACTCCTTAGGATTACAGTTCGAAAAAATCTATTTTTTTTGAGCTGCAAGGCTCAATTGCGTATCAAATTCGTCAGTAGTATCAAAAGATTCGGCAACTATCATTGTTTTTGAAACGGGATTATAAACTCTGCCTTTGGCGCGTATTTCCAATAATTTTGTTAGCTCTTTATTAATCGATACTAAAATAACCGAAAATAATACTGAATATATCAGATAATACACCGTTATATAAATATAAACAAGTTGCATTCCATTAATCTTTTCAGTTCTTAAACAACGTTAAAGTTTCTACCAAACGATAAAAACTTTGCACATCACTTCCTTTCATAGAGCACCAATAAATTCTTCCAGTTGTTTTATTCTCTATTCACAGGGCTCCACTGTAAAATGAGGCTAAGGATTCTCATATTACATAATCAAAATATCTTTGAATATATCAAGCCTTTATCGGAGCCCACGGTTAAAGTCCTACTGAGCAGAAATGTTTCAAGGAGAAAACTGGTTTGGCTGTTTGAGTGTCTATGACGAGAAGATTGTTGTTAAAAAACAATCTTCTGTCGATGACAAGAGAAAGTAAATGACACACGATTGCTTCTTCATGCGTAATCTATGTCATTCAACAGTCTGTTTCTGACATCCACACCCATATGGAAGTGAATCATATGGAGTAAAGTTTTTTAAAAAATTTTCACTCCATATGGGTTCATCATATTTCGTCACCAAAATACGATAATGCTCCCGTTTTCCTTCTTTATAGTAGGAAAATTAGACAAACAAATTAGTTCTATACACAAGGCAAATTAAGCGATTTTTTTATTACCCAAAAAGTTAAGAACTTGAGAAGAAATATTAGATATTTCGCATGTCATCTTATGATCTAACGTAACCAAGATACGATAATCTTGCTTATTTTTCTTTTGTTTTACTGCGAAAGAACAAATAATTTAAAATTAAGGTATATAAAAAAATTCAAAAGGTATTTTTTGAACATCCTCAGAAAATAGTCGGTGTTTGCTTTTTTATTTTTCAATGAGTTTTTTTCTAGAGTTTTGTTGGACCACACTGGTGTGACGATGAGCACCCAGAGTTATTTTGTTTTTGTTTTATTTTATTTTTTTATTATTTTTTTAATCACGCCCTCAAATCTTCGAATTTTCCAAAAATAGCGAGGATCTACGAGGCGCAACAGTTTACACGGCAATGGTGATATTTGCTATCTTAAATCCTTGGATATATGCCCACGTTGCATGTCCTAGTACAAATGGATTTTTTTTAATAAAATAAGAAATACATCAAAGCAAGGTGTGGGCCGCAGACTATGGGCCAGACCTGACTGTATAGTTTATTGTGGAAACTATTCGCGTTTATAATTTGTAGTTTCATTGCATCATGTCTGCCCCACAATATTTGTGTCTTTCTGAAAAGATTACTGTCGTTTAAATTTTTTTATAGATCCACGAACTTTTTCTACAGGTCATGCGCTTAGCATATCGAAACAAGGCCTGTTATAGTGGAAATACTCACCTATGGAATCGGTATGTTAAGTTGAGATTTACTGATTTTGTTTCTCCTAATTCCGTAGAATCTTTTGATCTACATAGAATGCAGTGATGCAAGCCACCGTCATGTAAAAAAATTTCGGTAATCATTCGTGCTGTTTCCTGGTCTCAGTCGTTTTTGACATATCCAACAGTGTGGACAGGCAAGTCTTCGTTACTGCTCCCGTCCTCAATCATGGACTTTTTTCGGAATTTGAAACCAATATTGTCATGTTCCAACGATTTTATGATCACATTGCTTTTTTTGATTAAAACTACTGTCGCCCATAGCTGCGGTAATTTGTTTCATTCCCCATTATTAGACTTGTGCCCACATTGCTTTTGGCGTTGTATAATGTATAAATTATCTGTGTTACAAAATAGTCTTTTTCCGCGTTTACACGGTACATGATTCATCTCCTGAGCTATTTGATTCAATGTTCATCAGAATACACAGATCTTTCGCTGGCATTGACTTAATGTGCGGAACGTTGTAAACGCAATTTGGAATTGCCAGCGGGAATTGGTATTAGTAATGGCTGAAAGAATCTTGCCTCCTTGTAAACAAGGCTGTGAGATGAACTGGCCTTAGGCGCTGGATCTTTAATCGAAGCTTTCATTATTCTTTATATTCTGCCACTGGTTATCTGTGATTCCTATGGGGTCTCAAAGTAGTGTCTCTGGCAGGCGTCGGCGGTTTTCTTGCAGTGAGAATCTGCTTGCACTTTATTTTTACCGTTCGCACATTGTTTGCTGTCTGCTGAGAAATGCATTACCCGGAATATTTCATGGATATGGATTTCTACTTTCTGCCTCTAATACAATTTCGATAATTTCTGCCAATGTCGCGATTATTATGAATTTTGAATTTCTCCTCGTTTTGCTATTTGGAAGAAGTCGCTGGGGATCTTCGGATGCATAGAGTTTTTCAATCTGTTTTCCATACGAAAAACTATTTTTTCCTGGTCTTCCACTACATCTTTGTCAAAATTGAGATGACCTGTTTACTCCACCTTTAGTGCGGTTTTATTTTCAATGCTATACAGGTCAAAATTGTTTTAAACTTAAAAATGCATTTTTTCTTGTAATTCTCAAGTCACCGTACGAGTTAAAATAAGTCGAGCCACTAATTTAATTTTTGCGCAACCTGTTAGCTACTTTCAAAGGTATCCGCCGGTCCCTACAAGTTAGTATGTCATAAAAATGGCACCAAATCAATTGCTTCTTGTTTGAAGCACAAAACAACCCAAATAAGACAAAAAAATTTCGAAAAATTTTGGAATTTTTTCGATTTTTTCTGAGTATTTTCTGTCAAAATTAAGTGGACCACATAACGTTTGTTTCAATTTACCCCCAAACGTTCAAAAATTGTCGCGCTTGACATTGGCCAATTTCTTTCAGTGTTTCCCGAGCTTTCTTTTAAGAGCCACTTTGCGAAAAAATCGAAGGCACTTTATTTTCCGAAATTTTTCACGTGACCTTGAAAAAATTCATATTTTGAGTTTGGGGTCAAACTTAAAAAAACAAAAACGGCCTCCAACAAATTTTAATTTTGTTCTGGGCTTTCCTTTTGCGAAAATTTGAGCTAAATTTTGAAATCTAACCTCAAGGAGAAGAGAATTCTCCTGGAAAAATCTCAAAAAAAAAAGCGATGTCTATCGCATATTCTAGAGAAATATAGCACTATCGCAAAAAGCGCTTTCCACAAAAAGTTCTGTTATACTATTATACCAGGTTATGTTAAAATTAAGGTTTATTTCAAAATAGAGACCTCAGAGGAGATAGAATTTCCATTTTGGCTAATATCCCTATTTCGCCTTTATAGTGTTGGGAGTGTATCTCAGTACAAGAAAGTTTGACACAGTTTTACGCAAGATGAAGGCTAGTTCGACAAACTGGACTAATCTGAATAATACCTTAAAGCCGTGTTTCGCTAATATTTTATCGAGAAAATGTCAAGTTAGGGACCGGGATACCCTTAATGCCGAATAATTACAGCAACGATAATTTATCAGTCATAGGGAGATCGATATATAAGATGTCCTGTACCAAATTAAAAGGAAGGGAGACATTTTGACGGATTAATTACCAATAGATATTAAATATTTATAGAAAATTGTCAAAATACTATATTCAGTTAGATTGTGTCAGCTTGAAGGGAGCCCAAAGTCCCTTTAAACTTTTTCTTTAGTCAGCAGTTTCTACTTTAACAAATTTAGCAAAAAAAATACATCGACATTTTGTCGGATCGTATTACAAAATGCACTTAGATCACTCAGAATAAAGTATCAGACTCGTGCACTACGCAGGTGGTAGAGCTCACTCAAACCCAGGTTTCTTATCGATTAGAATCCTGAGCATATGGTGTAACTCTTAAAATTTATCTAAAAGTTGTTAAATATGCCAAAACAAAATTAATAAACTGACACGTGACAGTTAATTTGCATACTCAGCCATTTTTAAAAAAATTCAAACCCGAAAAATATCGAGTAATATACGATAATATACGAGGCACATGCCAAAACATTTTCTCTTGGACAACACCTCAGAACTGAACACCTCGGAATAAACAGCAGGGTGATTAGGTTTTGGAACTGCATTTAAAAATTTTTGTAACTTCGAATCTTTTATCAATAAAGTTTTAAAATTATCGACCAAAACATCATCGAACAAATTTAGCAATAATATGCGGCTTCTCTTTATTAATTTATTGTTTACTGGACACTAAAATCCGATTTAAACTAGATCACAACGAAATTATTACTGGTCTTTAATTCAATGGTCTGTTTTTTCTATCAATTGTATCTCAAAATCACACACATTTTCAAAAATTTCATAATTTTCTCAAAAATTATACAAGTATATCAAAAATGAATATCATTTTTTTTTAATGCTATAATTTTTCTTTCTAGAGGCACCTCGGAATTAAAATTTTTGAAGAACTGTCTAAATTTCCCTTAACCTGTCTTAATTTTTTTCAATAATTATCGTATTTTAAGCTAGAATAAAGTTGACCAACCCCTTAATTTTGTATAGATCTAGGAATGCAAAGGTGGAAGTCGAGCAATTTGACATATTTTTTATACAACAGTAATCTTGGAGATTGGGTTTTTGTGGAGGAGTATTGATTGCACCTGACTATCCATTTGACTTCAAAGTGCCGCTGATTGGTCGATTAACCTACGATAATCGGTCTCCAAGATAAAAGTTGTCTTATTTCGATCCTGATTTAAGTTTTTCGATAATTTTTACTTGCATCAATCGTAAAAACTAATAAATGATCAATTTTAAATTTATCATTTTTTGGTATTTGTGATTAGGGCAAGTTGAAATCACCAAAAAAAATCAGAACAGGATCTAAATGAAAGTTCTGACCAGTTAACAGCATTGATTTTATTTAAGGCTCAAGAATTTTTGACAGGCGGGCAGACATAGATATCGATTACCGGGCCTCCTCGCACATATGAGCCACTTTTTAGCCAACATTTTTATATATTTCGGCTTTTTGAAACTACTTATTAGATTGAGTTTTTAGATTTTTCAAACTGCGCACAAATATTTAGTGAATAATAAAATATAAAAAAATAAAGAAAAATAAATTAGAAAAATAGTCCGATTCAGACCAGTTTTTCCAATTATGTTCCGATTCGGACTAATTTTTTCTATTTTATAATTAACTAAACATTTGTGCTCAGTTTAAGATATCAAATAACTTAATCGGATGAGTCGTTTTCAAAAGCCGAATAATATAAAAATTTTTGCTAAAAAGTGGACAATATCTGCGCGGAGGCCCCGTAATCGATATAACATGATTAATTGCTGTACATCGTCCTGTGTAACTGCCTGAAAAAAAATTTGGCCTTAAATTAAAACTCTGGCTGTATATTCCGACTAATCGAAAACAAGAAAAAAATCAATTATTTCTCATTATTTTTGGTTTAGATGAAAGCGTGAAGAAGTCATATCAAAGATTGGTTTCTCTACGCCTCTACTTTCGCGTTTGCGTTTGACCCGCGTTTGACCAGTAAGAGCACCGGATATCCCGAATCTTACCAATAAAAGCTTTGAAAATAAGTTCAGACGCGAACGCGAAAGTAAAGGCCTAAGGATCCCTTTTTTAGATATGTTTCATGAAGATTGATTGTTAAGTACAAATTTTTAAAAGTTACTTTTTTGACTGAAAGTGAGCAAGTGCTTTAAAAGTAACTGTAGAACTCATGTTTTGCTACTAAGTTGGTTAAGTCGTACTTAAGAAAGTTCTACTTAAGGGGGTGGTCAACGCAAATTAGGAAGGAAATCAAAGAAATGAAAAAGTTACTCAATTTCGATGAATTATTTTTCTTTAAGTAATTAAAACATTTTAAGACTATTGGCGGTATTTTCAGCTTCATATCTATTCTGGAAATTCCAAATTTGCAAAAAAATATTTTATTTTTTCGACTAATTTTCAATTTCGACATTCGATTTTTGGGGCCCAGAGATAAACTGAATAACAAATTTAGAAAATTTTCGTCTCTATGGTTTTTAGTCAGAGTTTGATTATGACTTTCAGAAAAAACATGACAATTTATCTCGTATTATGAGGGAGGAGTAGGGATTTAAAAAATTTAAGCTTAAAAAATCGTTTTTCGCAAATTACAAGCGCGATAAATACAAATACTTAAATTTTCGCCCTTTTTTTTCTGATCCTATTTATGTTGTACATTTTAAGAAAAAAAAAAGTTCATAGCTCAAAAACTCAGGGAGGAGTAGGGATTTGAAATTCGAAGACGACTAAATTTCGAGCTTCGTTTCCGGCGTAACTGAGAAACTCACACGTAAATAAGTTTCATTTATCGACAAGTTTTCGTTCAATTTAATCTTTGCTGGTAAATTCAGGCAATTATTTTTTTTATTTTGCTGGTAAACTTCATTATAAAAGTCCCTTTTCTGCTAATTTTGCGTTGACCACCCCCTTAAGTTGATTGTACTGAAAGCGGTCTCCAAAGAAATTACGGGTGAACCCAGTATGTATTATTTAATGTAAAATCACATACAACAAAATTAAAACTGACCAAGATGATTTCACTACATTTACAATGATATATTCAATTTGATCAAACGGTTCTCAGCTATACAGTATAGCCTATACTCAAGTTGAATGGCATATTTTAGTTTAAATAATCGGAAATTTAATAATAAACAGCGAATAAGAAAAAAAATACTGTTATGACCTTGAACGTTTAACTCAAAAATGGAAGAAAAATGTAGGTTCTCCAAAGCAAATATTTGATATATTATCATTTTATGGACGCTTGGCTAGACCACAATGCGAGCAATTTTCAAATTTTGACTAGGAGCGCTCCTGAGCTCAATTTGAAGAGTTAGCCGTTTAGAGGTACGAAGAAAAATTTTGAAAGCTTTTTTTAAATCATCTTGGTTGTTTAGTCACAATACAATACAATCATAATTTTCACTTTTATTCACTGTCATCGCAAAAAGATTTCATTATTTGAAATTCGTTTTTCGAAAAAAAATTCTTATTTTTTAATGAACTCAGTAGAATTTTAATTCTCCTAATTTGCCATAGGTCAAACGATAACTGGAGGCCCGACAACCTCCTTATCAATTCACTTTATAAATTTGGTAAAGTTTTCGATTTATTTAATCATTTTCAACCATAAATTGAACTAATTGAGACAATTTTCGAAAAGGAATCGACAGAAAAATATTTTTGGATTTGTTGATAAACAGTCATGTACATTTTATGCCCGAAAGAGAATATTTTAGACAAAAGATCGCTCAAAAAACAATTTGGGCGATAGGCAATAAATTTCCGGAAAAATTAACTTGCCAAAAAATTATTTTTCACACTTCAGAATAACCTGAAAAATCCTGCTCTTTTTGATCGTTTATATTTGTGTTGCAAAAATTGCATTATGCAATAACCCCTATAAAAACCAACCAATTCTAGTTTTTTGAACACATTTTTTGTAAATTTACAAAACTAAAAATTATTCAAAACTTTTTGTGTGTGAGCAATAACATTCAAAAATTTAAAACTATTGATACTAATAGCAGATATTACGTTGTGAACATGTTTTACAATTGTTAACATTGTTCATTAGAATATTTGTCCAAAATGGAATAAATCATTCGAATTAAAATGGAAGATTTATATGCGGTGTATCAAGAAATGACTCTGAAATATTTATGTTCCACTATCTGAATGTTTTCTCGAAACCTGAAAGTTCAAATTGAGTAAGTTGTCCTCAAAAAATCGTGTTTTCGGAGGACCACCGTTTGTGAAGAGGACCTAATAGGTCGTTTTTATTTTCCAAATTGAAAGATAAAAACTTGAATGAGTAACTTATTATGAGTTATACTGTATATGAAAAACATAATTCATCTTTAGTTAAGAATTAATTTCACACGAAAGGCTGAATTGTTTTTGGTTCCAAATTTTTGATTTTCCTTTTTTTGAGAAATACAGGAAATATTCCTAAAACTGCATATTTTACGGTTTTAAAACAAAAGTTTTAGAACATCAAGGTTTCAATTTAACCTAACCCAAAATGTGTTACCCAATATCACAATCACATTATAACATTTATTCTATGTTGAGTCACGTTAATTTTCTTTGAAACGATGGTCGTAATTTTTGTATTTTCGACTGCGCTTTTTTTCACAGTACCTCTGAATTAAAACAAATACATTTTTCACTCGATTTTTTTGTTTTGTTTTCAAATGACTAATTTTTTTTCCGATTTTTTAAAACTTTATTTAAATAATGGACAAAAATTTGTGAGAATTATAAGCGTTCAATTTCTTATAATTCAACTGGTGTTTTTGCAAGAACAACCCCCTAAATATGGAAATGAGTTGTGAATAACCATTATAAAACTTCAATTAATAAATAAAAAGTGTTTTTGTAGATATTTTAATGCGCCTGATATCCCCTATTCACACTTTTGTGAATATCCCGGCCCTGATTAGGAAACGTAGTGTGTTTTTAAGTAGTAGGGCCGGGATATTCACAAAAGTGTGAATAGGGGATATGCATGCGGCTGTCTATGCTCACTTCTGTACAATGCCGCTTGCAGATTCTTTTACTGAATTTTTGTTCAGTTGCTATAATAATTGCTATATAAATTTTCTCACAACATATTATTGATAAAAAATAATATGTTGTGAGAAAATTTTTAAGATTGTAAGATATTCGCTACAGAATTCGGATTTTGTACAAAATCTTGAATAAAGTTATATTATTATCGAAAAAAAAACAGAATATCCCTTTCTAGATTCTATGAATACAATCTTATTCACAGCAGACTTTTTCAGGTGCATTTTTCGTAAATTAATCTTATTTCCTAGAAAGAGATGAAAGTTCCTGATCCGTATCTTCTTTAAAGGTCAAATTAAGCCTACTTTCCGTTCAAAATTGTAAATTTTTTCGGATTCATCAAAAATAAAGGGATGAGTGCGCGGGGACTGAAAGTGTACAAAACTAAAAGGTTAATCATTTGTTTCACCCTTTGCTAGTTTCTATAATTTATTTTCATTGACTCGTTTGTTTCTATACTTCGATTTGAGCAACGCGTAATTGTTTGAGTTCTTTGGTGCCTTATTTCTACAATCATTAAACTTTCTAGATTCCATATATAAGGATGTTTTTATATTTTTATTAAAAACATAAGTATATTTTTGAATATATTCAGGTAAAACAATTCTAAATATTTGTATATTCTGTGCTTTCAACTATCATTTGAAGTCCTTAACTCGTAGACTTTATACATGAATCTGTACCCAGACTCGATTTCCGGCAACAAGTGGCCATCTCCTCTTGTCAGAAGTCAACTCCTCGATTGGCGCCAATAAGCAGAGTTTTCATTATCAAACGAGAGTGGTGCACGCTCTTCTGAATAGCGCTTAGAACATATGATGATTCCGCCATTGTGCTATATCTGTAAGTTGCGAAAAAAAACAAAAAAAATTTTAACGAAGTTGAAAGTCAGTTAATGAGAAAAGAAAACAAAAAAGTTGCGAAAATTTACCGTTCGAGTGCCAAACAAAAGTGCAAATACGATAAGATGCAAATTAAACCTTAAGTTTATATTTGAAACTAATCATGTACAAAATTAATGATTTTCTACGTAATCGTCCTGTTCTAAAAACTGACTTATAATTTTTTCCACCAAAATTCGCTAGTCAATAATGTCCTTAAAAGATTGGTTGGACACAGGTATGTGTATAGCTTTCCCAGGCGATTATAGACGATGGAAGTAAAAAGTAAAACTTCTCTTCATGCGTAGGCAGTCGCGTCTAGGTGTCTTATGCCTTGATATCCAGGTTTTTTCAAAGTTGTGAGCTTCTAGAAATGCTCTATTTAAAATATAACCGGAGGCATACAGTAATAAAGGCAAATAAACGGCTTATAAGAAAGTTCGTCTGTACGATACTTGCTCTCTTCCTCCTGATTATGGTGCCCGGCGTACTTCGCAGCATCATGAGGGTATGTTCTGATAAAGAAACATATACATGCCCATACCTGACGGTAGGAATTATGACAGAAGGGATCGAAGTTCCGTTGAAAAAGTGACTCACAATTACGTATCGCGTGGTTGCCTCAGATACATTCAGGGTCAATGACGTGCAAATAACGTTTTAGGAAAATCTATTTTTTTGCAATATAACCATCGGAGTCTGATGAAATACAACGGACGCTTGACTGACGATTATGCTTGGCGCTGGTCTTGTGTGACAAAATAATCCAAAAATAAGGTTTAAAAAATATGTCATAGTATGAATAAATCCTTGATTTCTTGAAATAAGATCAAGTGACCTTTTTGCGAACCTATCATTATGTTCAGAACTCTTGAATTAAGGTGTTATATCCCAATTGGGTCAAATGTTTTCGTTGCGGTAATGAGTTACTAATTTGATTGTACTTGATGTTGTTCCAATTATATCTCTTTATTTCTTAAATTTGTTAAGGTTCATCTTGTTTTTTTTTTTTTTTATATTTTTGTTTTGATTCTTGTTTTTGTCACCGGTTAGTGTTTAATTGATAATAAAGTCTTAAAACCTTCTCTTTCAAGTGAACGATTCTCTACTATTTTCATTTAAAGTGATTTTATATAGTAACATTGCATTTTTTTTTTGAATAAAAAAATAACAGGGGTAACTTAATTTTTGTTATACCGAGCCTATTTTTCTTTGCACATATGATGCGGTCATCATTGTGATCAATTTTGGGTTATCTGGTGTAATGAAAAGAAAATCTTATGATTTTTTTGATAACAAATGAAAGGTTTTATATTTTGGTGACTTCAAAAAAAATTTTGGCAAAAAATAGGTACTGGTGAACAAGTAAAAATTTCAAAAAAAAACGCACAACGGTCATTTGTGTCTTGCAAGTGATAGATAACTTTATAACTGATCCTTGTCATAATGTGTGATACAGACGTCGTAAAATGCTGATTGGTTAATGGTGATGGTCACTAGTAGTGAACCTCAACTACTGGCCGGAAATCGAGGTGCTACGAGTTAAGGGGGTGGTGTTACTGTGTGTCGTTTGTTGGTGTGGTTCGATTTTTGGACTTTTCAGAGGGGCTTCGACAACGGTTAGTGACAAATTCAGACTGTTGACCATTTTTTGAAACATACCATTATTGATAAGACTATATTTGATCTCTGACGGACGGTTTGCCAGTGTTGCGACAAGTTGTAGTAATCCTACTCTCGCCAACGCCATTGCTTGGTTAACCGCCGGTTTTAAGCAGCCGAATTGGTCGCCTGTGCAGGCTGTTTGTTTCCGAAAAGGTAAACAAGGAATTCGTTAGAGCTTATATGCGGGAAAGTTTCTAGAATTTCTCGAACCAAATCTCAAAACTGTTCCGATGGATGATTTTGTTTTTGGTGAGCTGCTAAGGGGGAATCTACGTTGGTTTCTCGAAAGAAGAAGCTGGAGGGACTCGTCTTTATTAACCGACAGGTGTTTACGGGATGATGTGGTTGGTGGGAAGGTGGTACTAGAAACGTGTTACATGGAGTAGTGAAGGTCAATATGAGGAATGAAGGTGATTTAGTTGTTTCTAATGCGTGCAAAACAATTGGGGCCGCAATGTCCAATCCGCATTTGTCTAAGCGTACGAATAGTCCATCTGAAGGATCCTCAAAAATCACTATCACCACCGCCTTAAGATGCCGATCTGGCGAAATATCGACTAAAAATAAATCACAATTGTTTGTAATTTGAATTATTTTGAAAAATCGCAAAAAACGAAGAATTAAATACTATTAGCACAAACATGTGTATAATATATATGTTACATATTCTTAGTGATTAATACAAAACTATGAAAATAAGTGTGAACTTACATTAGTCAGGTATGTATCACATACAATGCATTTTACTTATTATGATTTATAAATTATAAGTTTAAATAATTTTGAAATTTTAAAGAAATCAAAAGTAAATTATATTATATAATCAGTTAAAACTCATAACGTTCCCTCTATAATATTTTAACCTTTCAAAGTCAAAATTAATCATTTTTTGTAAAATTTCTTCATCAAAATTTTTCAAACAATGTTTTTTTGGAATTTTTGTTTCAATAATGTAGCAAATTTTACTGTGGTTAACCTCCTTATAATTTTAATTATTAAAGTTTAATATCAATCGTTTAAAATGATCAACCCAAAAAGTAGAAATGAAGAAGTAATATTATATAATGAAAGATGAGTCACCACTTCCTCCACCATTTCTTCTTTCTACTCTCTCCCCAAAAAAGCAGAATAAGGTGAGTGCTCCTCAAAGACACACAATTTAACCCGCGTGCGGCGCGAGTGGTCAATGTCGACTCCGTACCCCCCACCCGTATCTACAAGGATATCGAAACGCGCCAAAAAATAAGTCAAAATTACACCAAAATAGGGAAAACAGTACTCACCAAAACTTTTATAACACTTTTTATATTCATTGTTACGAGAAGATTAAGAGAATCGTCAAGAAATCCGAAGACTATTAAAACAAGGTATGTAATCAACTAGAGAAACTTTATTAAAGGGTAGAATTTCATTTAAAGATGGCATTTTTGTTTGCAAATATTTTTTTAATTGTTAGATATTATCTTTTGAAAACGTTTAAAACGTCCAAATGAAATTAAATATTTTAATGTGTTTTATATTATATATATATATATTATATATATATGAGCAACGTTTCGGTTTATTTAATTTTCGAACGAATAACGGACATGTAATTTTCAAAATTTGAACTTGAAGAATCTAGAATTTTCAGAAGTTTCTAAAATTAAAATATAAGTAAATAACGGATTTTTTCTTTAGAATTTTTAATTTGAAAAGTAGTAAAAATATTTCAAACTAATTAGGTTTATTTCGAATTTTGTATAAATTAAACATAAATAAAAACCGGTATTTTCGGTATAAATTTTCAAACTCAAACTATACAGCTTAAGTTTCTCGGTAATTTTTCAAAATTGAATTAGCGTAATTTTTTTATAAAAAAGGTTCACGTAACAAAACATATTCTTATATTAAAAAGAAGTACAAAAACCCGAAAAACCGTATGACACTGTAAATCAAATCAGCCTAAATTTAATCACTGTAAACCTATTTTGACTTCAAATCTTTTATAATAATTTTTTAATAATTTATTTACTGCAACGTTTTCGCGTTTCGCATCATCAAGCTGTTTTAAAGAAACTGATTTTTGAAGTTTCAAGACACAAAAAGTACACAAGTCTAAGAACAGTTTGAAATGCAGGAATAAAATAGTAGGCGTAAATACAGTTCTGCAAATTATCGTAAAAAAAACTTGTTACCGGAAACTTAATCAAAACCTCTCATCCACGCTACACTAAGCTATCGCATGTACATGTATGTGATATTTTGATTGAGTTTCGGTCAAATGAGAATAAATAACTCCCTTTACATTTATACCGTGAAAAATACTACGTTAAATTAAATGATTGATTTTTTTTGGAAATCAGTCAAACTCCTATTTAAAATTCAAGTTTGAAATATGTTTCAACATATGTTCTGCTAACACTTTACCTCTAAGTTTACTTAGTCTTTATCTTCCGAAAATCGTTCAAAAATTAAGGTAGTACAGACGCCATATTTTTGTTAAAAAAACACCTTTTAAGATCCTGATCTTTTTTATTGAAATTTTATTGACAACAATGATTATATAAAGATTGTTGATACAGATATTGTTATTGAGGACTAATTATTTACATAAAATGTTTCAATACCCGTTTTGGCAGGTTTTTATTTGTTTGAAGTAAAAAAACAAATCCTTGCGCGTCCGCATCCGTTTGTCGATCGAATTTCGTGTTCGCTAGATTATTTGAGCGGCAAACTTGAGGGGGTAACACAAAAAAGCTATTTTGTAATATTTACGCTTCTTTGATCACATTTGTCGTGACAACTAATTGTCAACTTAACGTTGAACATGAACAAGATTTCCGACGCATTCGTGATAATACGGTACATATCGGTTAACAACATCGTTATTCATTTTGAACCATAATGTAATCATATTTGTATAACCGTGAAGTTTGCGCGTTGATTTTCGCGACATGAATGTCAGCTTTGTTTACAATTGATAGCACTTTTTATGAATCCTGATCAAAATGTCAGAAAAATTAATTAGAAATTTAAGATTTTAATTTTTATCACAGATTTTTATTGGCAATGTACTACATGCCTATTCAATGATTGAATGTAGAAATTGTAAACAATGAAAACTTAGTCAATAAGCATTAAAGGGCATAATGCTAACCGAACAATTTTACTAAATTATTTTCTAGAATAAGCTAAGAACGGCAAAAAAAAATTTTGCCAATTTTTTTAAAATTATGTTCAAATTGTAGCACTTGACAAAGTGAGAAACCCATTTTTGAAATTGTCTATGTTTAAAGCTTGAAATTTTTCATTTTTCGAAAAATATTTCAAGAAAAATTTCACGGTTTTTCATTTTTGAGTAGTAGCTGACAATTTTTTAATAATATTTTTGTACTGAGCACATTTTTTTTTCAACGGCTACAATTGAACAAAATTAAAAAAATGTTTACCAAAAAAAGGTTTGCGGTTTCTACCTTACTCTAGAGCCTTATAAATAATACAAATTCGAAGCGTATAATACTGATCTGGGGAACCATATGCTGCGTTTGGTTTTGCGTAGGCGAATCGGCCGATCAGCGGAATTGTCAAAGTAAATTAAAAGTTATGTGTCTCCAGTGGAGACTCTCCACACATTAGCGATGTACTTATCGAAGTACATGTCATATCCTTGAAAACCTTAAGAAACCATCAATTTAATAACAATTAAAACTTTCAAACTACTATTTTAACTTTCAAAATACTCCTGAACATCGGCTACTTACTTTGGATCAGAAACCTATCGGAAAAGTTATTGTATGAAACAATTTGTTGTAGTTTTAATAAATTGGCCTCATCCTCTATGGCATATTTATCAAGATTGCATCCATGTCCTAAACCTATTGACTTATAATTCTGCTGAAAACGTGTAATTTCTTTATATTTAATTTTTTCTCCCACAAATTGCCCAGCAGGAAGCAGTCTAATGGGAAAATCACTTGATATTTCCGATCTGAAATTGAATATTTGAATGTTCTTTTTTATACGATTTGATTTAATAAATACCACCGTTCTTTATTCATAGCAATTTTGAAATCAGCTGCATCTAGTTGTCCTATTAAAATATTGGCCTCAAAACAAGCCGGAGAGATTGATCCGATTATTTCCGATTTAGGGACCTCATAAAAATCTACTTTTCCGAATCTAATTAAAATTTAAAGAAAACGTTTTTAAAAACGATTAATATTAAATCTGAAGTATTGATTAGCTGATTCGTTATTATGACTATTTTAGGAGAATATTTATTTTCGCATTCTTCTACACTGTACTTATTTTTTTTTGTTAAATCGACAACTACATTTTTGAATTATCTTTAATTAATAATTTTAAATGCAAACTGACCCAGTTAGTTTATTACTACAATGTTATAACTTTTTTTATGTTATTTTCATGAAAAAATTTCAATGAAGAATTTAACTGTGCTTCATTTATTATTAACTAATCAGCGTCTTAAATTTCCGTGAAAGGCTTTTTTAACCTTGGAGGCAGAAAAATCTAAAGCTGAGGCACCAGCGTTACTTTCAATCTTTGGTTCATGATAAGGCAAAGACTTAAATTGTTTGAAGTTTAAAGCTGCATTTTTAATTATAGAAATTTTATGTTCAATTAAAAAAATATGATTGGAAAACTGTGACAAATATTTACTGTATTTATTTAACATTTGTTCAACGATACACTTTTTTTATGAAAAAATTTAAAAATAGAATTGTAAAGTTTCACATCTAGAAAAAATCTGGCTCAAGATACCAAAATCTATTTAGAACCACATGAATCATGTGGCATGAAACTTTTTCTCGAAAATGGCAAGTTTTGAATCGTGATTTACCGAATAATTCGAAAAAATATTTCTTCAGGAGTAAGCAAAAAATCGTGATTCATTCCTATGCTTGAGTCACGCAAAGGGTTCTTTGCGTCTAGGAGTTAACTTTTATTCATAACTGTTACTAATTACTAACCATAAACACTGAATACGTATATTCATACTATATAATATTTAAAAGTATTATAAAATTATTTTATAAATAAAACAGTCAAATAAAGCGTCGGAAATAATACTGAACTTGAACTTTAAACTGTCAATTTTTATTCGATTTAGTTATTATAAACTCGGTTTCAACACTTTTCTAATTTGACATAAATTTGACACTAAGACTTGCTCTGTCATCCCCAATTTTACTGATTTTCTTGAAAAGCTATCCAGTTTTTTATCCTCAATGTTTTTAATCGTCCTACAAATACAAATTTCTTTCAGATGATTCTGCATAGACCGAACTCTAATCCGACATCGAAATCTATAAATATAAATGTCCGTCAAAAATGTTCAGTTTTAGAAATCGTCTTTCAGAATGATCAAACAGATTTTATTGCAAAAAAACGCAAAAAATCACTTTTACGTCATCTTTTTGCTACACCCATAATGCCTTAACTTTGCACCTAATCACTCTGATTAAGTTTCCCTTCCTAATTGAGGGGCCAGGGATTTTTTCTTTGGAACAAAATTGTTCTCACTTAGATAATATTTATGTATAGACTTAGGAAAAATAGGCTTATGTCAAACAGAATATAAAAGTTTTCTTAATTTAAAGAGACAGTTTGAAAACTTCTCTAAAAATATTGTATCAATCAGGGATTTGCAAGACATTCTCAAATCTTTAAATGAATTATTAAAAACCGGTTCTAAGCAATTTTACTAGCAAATTTATTAAATTTTACGCCATTTTTTCTAATATCTTTTTTTAGTTTTTTTGTTGAATTTTGACCTTATTTGTAGGTTTCCTTAATTTAAAAGTCTAAGCAAACCGGTAGAACGGAAGTCTGTTGATTATGCAAGAATCACGATCCAAAAGAAAAAAGGACAAACTGTAGTTTTTTGGTTAATTTAAAAATCCAAAATATCCTTTAACAACCTTTTGTGAATCTAGGATGTGCGGGCTGAAAAGCGGCCCCATGAGTGGCTAGGAGGGGTCTCAGGAGTGTTAGGATTGGCTCCCTCAACCCCCACATCTTAGATTCACAAAAGGTTGTTAAAGGGATATATCGAACAAAACTCTCGTCACGAGAAAAAAACATTAATTTATTTTTTTTGGAGTAATTTTATTATTGTTTATTGCAATCTAAAATGTGGCAGATTGGCTACAACAGTTAGGTCTTTATCTCGGAGGAAATTTGCTAGCAATGTCGTTAAAAATTGTGTACAGGTTTTTAATAAATATTTAGTCATTAGCATATATAGATAAAAGTTTTAAATTAATAATATGTTGTCTTTTTATATAACAGTATGAATTACATTATACTGTATAACTTATACAATACTAATCTGGAGAACCAATTTTACTGCTGACAGGGTTATTATGACACATTCATGTTTTGAAGCGGATCTCCTAAAAGTCGACAAAAATTTTTTGTGACGGGCATTATTTTTGATATAAATCAAGGGCGCTCAGTTGACAGATCGTGATTATTTGAATGATACAAACAACACGGGATACTAGCACCCAATCAAAACCCTGGATCGCAGAATAGGCCGATTTCATAGGTCAGATTTTGGCAGATCCAGTCAATAAAATGCTCGGATTCAGAATTTTTCAAATAGTCACGATCTGTAGGTGAAGGGCCTTTAATCCATATATAGACAAGACAGAAAAAAACACTGAACAGAAATTGTCAATTCTAATCGCTAATTGTTCAAATTAAATCGTAATTTTTCTTTAGAAAGATTTTAAAGAAGCAAACTAATTATTAAAGTGTGTTTTTTTTAATTCTTATTGTTTTTTGTTATTCTGAACTCTGAAACTAAAAACGGATGTAATCCCCCAACTAAGATATTATTTTTCGTCTAATCCTTCTTTCCGATGACCCTTCAAATTCGTATAAATTCCGTCGCTTGATCTTTCAGGTTAAATATAACAAATTATAGAGCTTGTAGAAGGTCTCCTTTTTCTACAGGGGAATGTCTCCGGAATGAAAAGTATACTAATTCACGCATACTCGGAATGACCTGTTAAAATGTATTGTAGGAGACCTTAAATATGTAAAATTGGTTGAAAACTTCGTAAAGTTTATAAAGAAGCCAAATTCCTTTGTTAATTTTTCTCATAGATTTTAACATTTCAAGGGTTTCACGTCCAAAATATCTCATAAGCTTATTTCGTGGAAGTTATGTGATTGAATACAGAAGTGTAAAACGTATCATTTTTTGGCAGATTGCCAATAGTTATTAAAACTATATATTTTTTTTAATTTATGTTTAATTAATCACAATCAGTAAAAAGACCTTATAAAAGGATTTTACTGCTTGATCAGTATAAGTAAAAAACAATTTCTAAAGATAACTAATTTTTGGAAATAAACGAACATTTACTCATTGACTGATAAATAGTAATCCGATTGTAAAAGGGATGGCTTTTGCGTGAGTTTTGTATCCCCTTTTTGCGTAGGTTTAAGCAAAGATAGGGAAAAATGGCGATGAGGATAGGTAATCTGGTCGGAAAAGATCCCTTTAACAACCCTGATAGTAATTGCATTTTAAAAAATATAATTTTTACCTGTTATTACCTATAAAGAAATCGGTTTTGAAAACTATCAAGTTCGGAGCTCTCTAGCGGTGAAACAGTAAAAAATAGAATTTTACTAATTTCCTTGTCACCGGTTTTTTCCGAGCAGATATTTTAGCTCGGTGCCCTTCCCTGCTTGTCACAGTCCGAACTTGATAGTTTTCAAAACCGATTTCTCCATGGGAACATATCCGATTAGTTATTTTTTTTGAGTGACACGGAAGTTTTGAGCTTGATATTCCGACCGTTTTTAATTGGTATTTTATTTGTCACAGCAAAAAATTATGAATGAACTAGCGCTCATCGGTATTGATATGATGAGTCATCATTGATGACAGAGTATTTCTCAAAATAAAAGTATATCAGTCGAATAGTAAACACATCTAAGCGATTTGGTTTTATTTGAGATTATTGTTAAAGAATATAGTTCGACACTTCAAAACACCTATAAATTGGATACTCCTTGAGCCCCTTTTGTGTCATTGAATACGGTGGGAAGGTGTTCAATCATTGTGATATTTTGACAATAGAATTATCACTTCCAAAAATGTTCCAAAACCAATAATAATACAAAATGTCAGAACACTTCTTATATAACTAAGTTTCCAAAAATGCATTATTTTCCGACGCAATTTTTATTTGCGTGAAAGCTAAGTTATGCAGAGATGTGTTGTTTTTATAAATTTGGGTCAAAAAGCTTACCTCATGAAATTGTCGACGAATCTTTTTTGCTTCCGGAATTTTTGATCATAAATCTCATAACTGTCAACTGTACTCAATATAATTATGCATCTCGGTAAACTAAAAACTATATTTAAAAAATGTATTTATGATTTGGGTTCACTAAGCAGTTTCATGATTCCTGTACTCAAATTGGTGACCAAGATAATAAATGGGTCCCTCACTCTAAAAATGCAATTTTGACCATCGAATATTGAATTTATGAAAAAACTTTAATAATAAAGTTTTCTCGTGGTATTGCACAAATTATCCCGAAAAGTACTAATTGATAACTTTAACTTTTTTTTCGAAGATTTTTGATCTTGGCAGCCTAATNTATATAAGTCAGTGTCTAATCATTAGACTCTAATGTAACCAAATTTGCACCAGTGTTTTTGTAATGTTGGCACATTAGCGTTTTAAAATATCCTCGAATGGATCTCTACCCCAAATGTTGTCAGGGTTCCCTTTCGTTTTTCTTCCCTTTGACAAGCCTGGTAAGGATGCCCGATTCAAATTGCCTAATCTGGCGGGAATGATGAAAGCGGCTGATTAACTGAAACTTATTTGCTCAAGATGAAGAGAGTCCACCTCAGCCAGTCATTTCCACGCATTTAGCATCATTTGAATCGAGCTTGCCGACCGCACATGGGGTGGAGATCCATATTAGCAGAAAATTAAAAAAATTACAAACATCATCATTGTGACATTACACTGCATTTATCTTTTGTAGAACTTTAATTTGGAACGACATAAGCAGTCCAATTAATTTGATTACGAATAATTTTTTGCAAAGCTTTTTCGAATTACTGCTAGTATAACATTTGAAAACCTGCTATTTTTTATTTGTAAAAACTCAAGTTATGCAATGAGGTTTTTTCGTTACAAAGAATGCCATTATTTATTTTATTTATTTAAGTTTTTTTGGATAGGTGTCAGTCGAAATACTAAAATAAACTAAAAAAATGTTTTTCTAATCTAAGTATGTTTTGAGAATAGTATTCTCATCTGGCTAAGCAAATGCAACTCAGAGCAAAATTGAAGATGGGCAATACCAGTGCTTTTTAAGGGGGTTAACGTATTTTGGAAATATTCAAAATATTCAGAAGGCTTCTAAAAAAACTTTTCTGGTCATCAGCAACTTATTTTGGACACATTAAAGTACACGGAATAGTTAATGCTAATTTTCCTAATCTTTACTGGTTTAAATCATGGGGAATGCATAAATTGAGTCTTATTTTGAAATAAAAAATTCCAGATTTTAATTCAAAAACCACACGGTGAAATAGTTCTTTGAAATATACGTTAGAACACTATCTAAAGTAATTTTAAAAAATGATGTGAAATGAGTTCTGATTATCCTGAAATTTTGAGCCCATCAGAAAATGGATTAAATAAAGAAAAATTTCTAGAACTAATATTTTCAAAATTTAGTTTTTGTTTTAAACAGATTGATAAATTAAATATTTACGGTCTGGCGTTTTTACTAATATTTGCCAAATTTTATTTCGCTTCTTTTGATATGTTTATAAACTTTTATGAGGCATACATGTAATGAGGTATGAAAAGTTTTCATTGAAAACCGGCAAAAACGGTAGAAATTTTCTTTTGTCAAATGTTCGCAATAATCTTTCAGGAATCCTTAATTTATCAAATATTCTTCCTAAATATTCAAGCAAATGTTTATTAAAATTTGAACTTATTAACCCTCATTAGCGTTCAAAATTGAATGCAAAATTTTCCGACAAACGGCCTATTACAATTACATTATACATCCCGAAGAACTTTATATAATTTACGGCTTAGATTTAGCCATTTATTATTTTTGGACAAAAATGTATTTGATGAAAATCAATATAGGAACTTGTGGATAGAACGGTGGAAATTTGAATAAAAAATGTATTATAATTCTCCGTTTCTGTTTATTCAGCTTGGATAAGGATAACTAAAAGTTTTTTTCGTCAATAAGTTCAGTAATCTTCACGGTAACAATAGGGTCTTATGAACACAGCTTGATAAATGCATGAGCGTTTACTTACTTTACCAAAAAATTAGGAAATTGATCAAAAAATGATATTGGTTTTAACAAAAATATACTGAAATGATAATTTTTGAATGAAATATGTTGGCAAGTTAATGGGGTGTGGGACTCTGATTTGAAATATTCTCGGTAATATACAAAAAACTAAGAGCTTATGACGAGTACCAAAAATGCTGATTTGTAGATCTATTTCTAATCTGACAAAAAAGTACATCAGAAATTGTTTCTGACGATTACACCAATAGTTGCAGTATCGTTACAAGATGACATTTTCAAACTGCAAAATGTTTCTCCTCCCAGACGATATATCCAATTCTGCTCAAATTTGTACAGAACAAATAACGGTTGTATGCCAATCTTTTTTTATCCGGCGACCAAATAATTCTAGAACGGCAGGTAACCGCGGTTTTTGACGATATTAGACTTAAAAATACATTCGAGGAAAATACACCGAAGATACATTTGCAAAATTGCTAAGTATTCTTCAGAACATTCTTAAGAGATAAGGACGAGCTTTTTTAGCAATTTCCGGCTTTAAGGGTGTAGGTGACGATAATTGAGAGTAATTAGAATAATTTTTTGATGGACCTATTTTGTAGAAAATGTATTGCTGTTGGTTTTAGTTCTTAGAATTTTGAAAAAAGCGGTCCATTTGATGCTTTGCATCTTAATATACAAGTTGAATTGCAAATAACAATTAAAAGTGATGAGAAATGAATGAGGGGTAGGCTTTTTAGTGCTTTTAGGGACGCCTACTGAAAATCATTTTATGAGCGTAGGTTGAAGTATCAGATGCCCTGAATAGTACTGGCAACTTCCTAAAGAGTTGTTCTACCTACTTAGAAAAAAAAATAATTATTACTGACGCCAGGTTTCTCCGAAACTTCACTTGAATAGGTGTAAAAAACAGTCCAATTATCGTCACCCACATCCTTAAATTCGAAACATGAATTTTTCAAGGTCACGTGAAAAAGTTTCCGAAAAAAAAGTCTTCGATTTTTTCGAAAGTAAGCTTAAAAGAAAGCCAGTAAAACACTGATCAGAAAGTTGGCTTACGTCAAGATGATACTCGAAAAAAAATCAAAAATGCAAAAAATTTCGAATAGTGGTACCCTTTGTAACCATCCTCGATCAATTTTGAGCATTTTTAATGCCCCTAAGGCCTTATAAAATCAGAGTCCCACACCCCCTCAAACTTGCTTATTCTGAATGAAAACCCTTTGCACTTTAATTTGTTTTTTCCTACTTTCTTCAAGAAATAATATTAAAATAGTCACTTTCAATTTTTTCAAATTGTATATCAAAAACCGAATGTGAAAAAAATATTATCACTCAATTAATCAAGCGAATTAAATTATTTTATGATATTAACAGCATTTCTTAAAGCGCTGATTTTTGATGAAAAAAAGTATAAATGAATAATCCATCGAAAATTTATAAATGAATAATCCATCAAATGTTTAAGGGGGTGGCATAAGTCCGTAAGATTGGTACATTTTTCAGAGCAATATATGAAAGAAAAAAATTGGGGAAATTTGTTTTTTTATTTTTAATGTTCAATAAAAGTGTTCATTCTTGCAATCGTTTACATTTTTATGTTCTAAACATAACTAAGTATATGTAAAAATATAAAAAACCACTTTTCACTGTACATTAATTTCCAACTAAACCCGACTATAAAAGTATTTTTTTAAGACCATATAATATGGTCCATATTAATAAACTTCAGTCATTTACGGGTGTACTGCGCTGAAAAGTAGCTTTAAAATTTTGCACATTCAAAAATTTCTTAGATATCAAAGTTTTTTTCCATGAAAAAGGGTAAAAAGTGGCAAAAAGTAGAGAAAAACAACTTTTTTTGAGATAAAAATTGACCTTAGATTGCGTTTTGATATTTAAAAATGTGCTGACTATCAAAAGAAATGACGTCTACTACACCCACAATTTTATTGGAAATTTTTCGCAAGCATAAAATTTTCAAAAATTCAGTGCCGAATGGCACTTATCCAGTTGTACATGCCACGTGGTTAAAATTTCATCAACAGTTTCAAAATGATAATCGCGCGCGACTACCCATTGTTGACATACGGAGATTTAATAGATACCAAAAACATTTAATATGTGATCACTGCCTGATTATTTATGGAGAGGTCAAAACAAATACTTATAAAAAATTTTGGACTGGAATTTACGTAAAATTTTCATAATTTTCTGAAAAAATCGACAAACAAATGCCAATAAACAAATTATGAATTTTTCAAACAGCAGTCAGAAAATATGTGGACATGCATGAAAAAAGTTAAAGTGGCTATTTTTTTTGCTTTTATTCACAGATTTCAAAAAAACACTCAGAAAAAATTTTGGACAAAAATGCGGAAAATTTTCATAATGCTTTGATTTTTTTTTAAATTTTACGAATTCAAAAATGAAAGTTCGGACTCAAATCTTTCCTAAAATAAACAAAAATGATTTTTATAAGTATATGCACATTTATTCTGGTCCAGCTAACGATAATAAGCACAAAAAAGTAAAACAACTAATTTATTTCGTAAGTTAAATGTGCTGGGGAGAAATAAGCCTTTTTTAAAACTCAAATATATTTTGTGAGAATTAAGTGGACATCTATGTTTNAATTGCATATTGTAGTTCGTAACCTTGAAATGTATAAAAGTGATAAATTTCTTGAAAACATTTTAATATGAGCCGTTAAATGCATAAAACCTAATTGCTGCTTTTACTCTCATTGATCTATTTCGTGATATCCACGTTTCCAAAAATCACATAATGCCGATATTATTGGTCAGAAAAAAATTCTCTACAAAATCGCCGAAAATTATTTTTAAAAATTGCTTGCTATAGTTAAATATAGGCAAAATGTATTTTTTTTAGAAAACGGACTATTTCTCACGAACGCTACATGCGATTTTTGTCTCTTATTTCAAATAATCTTCGTGAATCTCTAAGCTTAATTTGCATCTGAAAAAATTTTAATAATTTCTGTCAGATTTCTCGCAATCATTATTTTATGCAGATTAAATGCGCGCCATTATTACATTGATTAGGCTGAAAATCAAAATATCGAAAAAGGGGGAAAAATTGTAACAATTATAATATTGAAATACTTTCATTCAGAGTAATTTTTAGCTGTGATTATTATTTTTTGTAATTTGAGACTATCCTATTTGTAAAATTGTAAATAAATTAATTATTTTTGCAAGCAAATCTGATGTTCTAGAACTAGTTATTTGATAGTAAAAAACTTTTTTTTTTGCTTGCAATCAATTTCTCGTGTGCTGAATGGTCGGATACAAGAAAAAGAATAATACCGAAATTTGAGACCGTGGTCAGAAAATAACTACTGCACCGACAATCCCATTAAAGGGGTATATCTGATAATTCAGACATATTCACGGTATGTGATATATTGTCCTGGTATGGTGGCTGAGCTAGTTCATATGATACCAAATGTTGCTGTGTAGTTTGGTGAGGATTTCTATCCATTAGGCGTGTCGTGAAAGAATTACATCCCGAGAGAGGTTTATGTTGGTGTTGTTGACCATTACACCAATAGTTACAGTATCGTAACAGGCGGTATGTCATTTCCAAACTGCAAAATTATTCTCCTCGAGACGGATATTCAAATTTGAGGCCCACTTTTCACAGATCACCGTAGTACGGTTGCGTTATGTCGCATTTTCGGTTTTGTAAGACTGAGCTGGTTTATTCGATCCGGCTGTAGTACGAGTTCAGGATTCTGATGCTCAAAAGTAACCACGATTTTCAAAATTTCAGACTTCAAACTGTTCGTCCGTCTGAAGATATATTTGCAAAATGCGCTCCAAAATTTTTACCAAGTATTCTCAGAAACATTTGTAAGATGAAAGACGAGCTGTTTATACATTGTTCCACGCTGAAAACTCGAACATATTGATTGTGTTTGGTCATTGTTCCAAATGAAAGTTCCGTGAAAAAAATGTGTCGTTCGATTTTTTCGAAAGTAGGTCAAAGAAGCCAGTAAAACACTGATGAAAAGTTGGCTTTCGTCAAGTCGATATTTTGAACAGTTTTAGTTGTCAATTTGAACAACTTATTTTGAACATAATTTTTGAGAAAAATACTTAGAAAAAAATTTCTGAAATAAATATGCGAATTGTGCGTAATCAATTAATTTTTTGGTATGATTGGGTTGTCTAATACACTTTAATTATACCCCGTATCAATTTGCGGCATTTTGGAATGCCTCTAGGCCTTTATTTGATCAGCAGATATACCCCCTTTGAGGGCCTCTCTGTTGACAGATACGGATATCCGGCGGATATGGTGCTTTGAAGATAACTTGTACAGGTTTTTATATTCTTCTCAATTACCCTTCATGATGTTTCATAATCCAGGCAAGTTTTGTAACTACAGAATTTTCTAATTATTGCTTAAAGAAAATTGAGTTCGAATTAACTTTCCGAATTCGACAAATATGAGAAATTTTAGAAAAAAGTTTGACTATTCAAAAATGCCTATTTTGTGTGTCAATACTTTTTGCATTATTTGTTTCAAATGAACAGAAATCTCTTAATATGGCTACTTTACTTGTTCACGTAGGTCCACATATTTTTATGTATATCTGTCTTTTTATGACACTTTTTTGAGATTTTTGTCGAAACTTTTTGAAAATATTTTGAAAATTTTCCTCATTTCTGGTTCAAAAATTTTCAAACTACACTTAACATGTTTAAGTTTGTTTCTCGCTTCTTGTTTATACGTGCTGCGCATTAGCTTGTTTGAGATGTGAAGAATGCGGGTTTGGCGTTGTATGGTGTGTG
>SCLH01000557.1:123519-145061 GCA_004367855.1 Oikopleura vanhoeffeni | reverse complement strand
TTAATCGATAACTTTATAACTGATCTTGTCATCAATGTTTAAGCGTCGTAAAATGCGATTTAATGGTGAATGGTTACTACTTGCCGGAAATCGAGTCTACGAGTTAATCGTCGACTTGCAATTTTTTTTGTTATTAATATTCTTATTTCAGGTTGGCACTTGTCGAAGTTTCAGCAACGAAGGTAAATAAATCATAATTTTGCATTTGAAAATGATCGGAAAAAGTTAATGTATTCACATTCTTGAAAATAAATACGGTTCCAATAATTAATTTAAAATAAAACTAAACATAGAACTGATTCGGTATAATGGAATTTGGTTCGGAAGCATATTCTATAAATGGTATTGCATTTTGAAAACATGTGAAGTGTTGAATTTGGAAGTACTTTTCTCGAAACCAATTGTGAAATTATTCTCTGAAGTATTTTTCGGACAACTGCTAAACTTTTCGATAAGAGTCAAATAAAGCATTTGCTTCAGGGCCTCGGTGCATTTTGACAGATTTGCACTTTTTCATTTTTTGTTTGTCTTGATGAGAAACTTTTTGCCACTTCCAAATTCTCTCATAAAAACGTTTTCGAACACAAGTTGCCACTTTTCAGATAACTTTGTATAATCAGAATTTCTTCAGATTGATTATTTTTACTATATAAAGAAGGCATATTTAAATATAGTGAAAGTAGCTATTCCCAATATTTTCAGCTGAGTATTCCAAAAAATTTAGTTTGAAAATTTTTGAACAATAAATGAGAAAAATTTTCAAAATATTTCTAATTATTTTTCACCAAAAATCACTCAACCATGTCATACGATTTTTCAAAGAGCATATAAAAAATATGAGGTCATCTTGTCGAAAAGTTAAAGTAGCCATTTTGTAGAGTTTTTTTGTTGATTTGAAACAAATATTGGAAGAAAATTTCGAACAAAAAAAAGGGAATTTTTTCATAATGTTCGGAACTTTTATCGAAAATTTCTCTGAATTTGTTGAATTCGAAAGTTTATTTCGAACTCAAAATTTTCTTAAAAAGCCATAATGCGAAAATTCGCTAGTTACAAAAGTTGCCGAGATTATGAAACATCACTTTGATGGTATATTGGGAAGAATATATCAACCCAGTACAAGTATTTTTTCATCAAGAGCCCATATCCGTATCTGTCAAAATTCACCGAGGCCCTTAAGTTGGTTGCCGTCACTAATGAACTATCACTGATAGGCTATCAGTGATAGCCTATTACATATTTAACCAATAAACTTGGAAAAATACAATGACCAGGCTTTTTCTGCCATATATATAAAAGAGGCGATCCGTTTATATCCTCTGATGCGCAACGCAGGACCTAATGATCCCAAAGAGGGTACTTAAGAGGGTACTGTTCACAAAAATATTTTACTGAAATTTTTGAACTTGGCTAAATCGTCCAAAAACATAACAATATATGCTGTGTCTCACATCTCTAGGACCTCAAGTTTCCCGCTGGCGATTGATGAATGTTACTAAAATGAATGTATCTGACAATTATTCTCCTCCTGACCCTAGAGTTCATTGTTATACAGCCTTGGCAAAAAACAGACGATCAGATGGGTATTTTAAAATGAGATAAATTTTCAGTGAAACTGACTGTATCCTTATCCGAACGATTTTTGGCGGAGCTGAGGTGTTCGGATAAGGGTGCAGTCAGTATTTTTAGGTAATTTTAGTCTAGTTCCAAAATTTTAGCAGAATATTTTTGTGAACGGTACACCTTTGAAAATACTGCAAATCAACGATTTTTGATTGTTTGTCAACTGTAACTGGATAGGCTTTAGGATGGTTTATTAATTGTACATTTTATATATTATTTCTGATGAACTGTTGATCGAACCAGTGACTGGTCGAAAATAACTACCTTTGAATTTCGAATTTGGTTTTGTAACTCTTACAATCGTGAATCACGATTCGTGATTTCAAAATTAAATTTCTTCCCATAAAATTTTTAACAGCACCAGCCAATTTTCAGAAACATAATTTCACTGGTAGTTTTTTGAAAATTCATCAAAATAATCTTGTGAGGTCACTGGTTATGAAATTCGTTTGAAACAAATTAGCAAGGTTTTTCAGCGTACCAATTAATTGCATATTTTTTGTATGTTTTTGATTGCACCAAATTACTTGTTACCATCTCTTAAGTATAACAATATGTAATAAATATTGGATTAATAATATTAATTTTATTTAATATTCAAATAAATTTACAATAAATAAATCATTCAAGTGGGCAAATATTTTCGCGATCATTCGAAATCGAGATATTTTGAAAAATTTGGTTTAATTATTTTTAGATCAATGGACGCTAAAAACTTTCAATTTCTGCGAAAACTTTGTTTTATCAAAATTTAGGATTTTCAAAGATTTCAGCGATCAAATTGAAAATTTTGACTAATCACATTCAATAAAGTTTTATTATAATGCAAGAAGCTATAGAATAAAAATCTTTGATTGTCTGAATAATGATGAATTATCTGATAAATTTAAATGTTTTTTTGAACCGATTTTTGTGAAAAAATCACCTTGTTCATCATAGGAAATCATAATATTTTTTTTGTCCCTTCGGAAAAGGCTACGAATCTATTATTGTTTCAATTTGAAATGAAAATGTTTATGCAATTAGTTTGTTTAGGCCAAGAAAAAAAGTTGTTTAAAGAACTAAACCGGAAAGAAAATAAAAATTTTCAGCCTATCCTCAAGTTTTTACGTATACACTTCCGGTCAGAACGTTTACTTTACTACTTAGTTTGGCCGCAATTGAAATTGGGGGATAATTTAGCATCGTTTACCGTGAAATAATGATAAGTTGGATCATTGGGCTGTTGAGGGGTTAAGGGGTCAGTTTGTGTATTTAAGAGTTCTTTCGAGAAAAATTAATTAAGCGGATTATTTTTAACATTTACTCACGGCTTATGTCAAAAACTTATAAATACTCGTGATCATTTATTGTCAAAATGGTAAAGCATTTATGTCCAAAATTAGTTTTTGGAATATTAACAGTGTAATGGCTTGTTTTGTTTAACTGCCTATATTTGAAGAATCTGATGTTAATTTTGGTCTGAAATTTTGAAAGAAAATTCAATTTCAAAGAAAAATTAACTTTTTTGTTAGTCAATCAACGTCCAGAAAATAAGTCTATGACAAAACTAAAAGAGTTTCTATTGGCTCCAACGAAATTTTCAATTTTTCAAATATGACACCAATAATAAAAATTAATGGTTTCGAGTATTGTAGTAAATCGATTGCCCTTCTTGGGGTTTTTACTCTACCATTTTTTTTCCTTTTTTTCTATTTCGGTTAAAATTAGAGGAAATTGGATTATTCTTCTTTCCTTTTCGTCATAATGCTCTTGTTTTTTCCCAATTTTTCACTAAAGGAACATTTCTTCTTTCCTTTCATACCTTCACATTTATACTTTTGTTGCAAATTACGATTTTTTTAATTCTATGATGAATTTTCGACATGTTGAAATTTTTATTATCTTTGAAATTCAAAATATATTAAGCAAATTAAAAAAGTATCCATGAATCTGCAAGGTTGACTTTTTCAAAAATAAATTTGCAAAATTTAAAATTGTTTATGGACGAAATGGGATGAAGTTCACAAAAATGCATTTCTAAATATCTTTGCAATTTTAAGGAGTTTTGTTTATTCAATCCTATCAAACCTAAATATTCCGACAGATTTAAATACTTTCGAGTGCGACTCGTCGTTAAATCAGATTATGACATTCATGCCACATGAATGGTCAAACTTTAACCTATAAGCACTTTTCGGTACTTTTTTTCGGGTGGTTTCGTGCACAAAATAATATCGTCTTGGGTGCCGCAGAGTTCAACGGAGTCAGAGGGGACGTCACCACGAAGGGTGCTAATTACGCCTCAACATCGCAATCTTTTCAACAACTAGAATGTATACTTATCAAAGGTGTTTTCCACCGAAAATAATTAAATCTTTTTGTGTTCTCAAGCTTTTCAAGCGGTAACGAATTAACCGAGCACAGGGGTCAATCAAAATATGATTCAAATTTAGAAATGATCTCAGTTTATGATTTAAAAATAGGTACGTTCAGAAAATCAAAAACAAGTAAAAAATAATTTTTCTCATGTAAAGTTAAAAATCTAATTTCAAACCTAAGTTTGATATGTCATTCTGCAAACAACAGAGCAAAAAAAGGGAGTGAACAAATTTTCGGGTCTCATATAAAATATAAAAATAAACTCCATCTTTTCTCTCTACGGAGGAGTAGGTAACCTACTGTAGGTTATTTAGTCCTTTTCGTTAGTACCATATTTTCAGTATTTTTCTTCCGCTAGATATAAAAAATCGTAATTATTCATACACATATTTTGGTGTTTGAAGCAAAATTATTGATAAAGTTTTTACAGATTTAGAACGAAAATTTTTCCTTGAAAAACTAGTTTGTTCAAGTAAAATTTAAAGAATGCATTTTTTGAGCGTAGATTGATTTATATCCTTTTACCAACGGAACTCCATCTTAAAAACGTTTACTATCTTTATAGCGCGTGTTCGAATCCGACTAATGTTGTCTTAGTGATTGTATTGAGAATGATTACAGGCAAGGGTGCTTGATATTGGAATCGCTAAATTTAATCGGTGTGTAATCACTCAAGCAATCACTAAGACAAACACTTAGACAACATTATTGAGATTCGAACTCGCGCTATAGAGATAGTAAACTTTTTTGAGATGGAGTTCCGTTGGTTTAGGGATATTTAGCTTTGATTGTTCTAAAACATGTTTTTTAAATTTTGAATAAATTTTCCAAAAAAATTCAAGTTTGTCTGACGACCACAGCTTATATAACAATATTTTCACGTTTATCATAGTTTTTCCGGACAATAACAAAAAAAATTGCTGCGTTTTAATAGCTGATATCATTTTTTACCTCCCATGATGACGATTTGAAAATTATTTTTTGACCTCAATGTCATTGTATCAAGTTTTAAATGGCACCAAACAAATTCTAAGTACTATTTCTTTGGCATTGGTATCATTAACTGTTGTTCAATTCTGAGCCGTTTGAGCGCTAAAGAGCAAAACATTTTCTCGTGTTCAACACTTTCACAGATTTTTCAAATTTTTTATCTTATATAACTAAACAATCCTACTTGAATTCAAAAATCGAAAAAATAAGCTCTTTATCACTTCAAGATTGCCAGATATAGCCAGTCGATACATTCCCCTTTAAGGGAGTGGGCGTCGATAATTGGGCTCTTTTTTACACATTTTCAAGTGAAGTTTCTGAGAAACCTGGCTTCAGAAAAAATTTTTTTTTTCTAAATACGTAGTACAACGGTACAACTCTTGAGGAAGTTGTCAGGACTATTTAAGTCATCTGATACTTCAACCTACTCCTCATTTATCTCTCATCACTTTTTATTGATATTTGCAATTTAGAATGTATATATAAATACTGATCACCAAGTGGAAGTCTTTTTTTAAATTTTGCCTCTAGTGGTCAAACCAGCTTATTTGGGACCCTCGCGCAAAAGCCTACTCCTCCTTTAAAATATGTAGAATTTTTTTAATTTGTGCTTCAAATTCACCACAAAGGCTGAATTAAGGTTCAAATGGAAAACTTTTTTCGATTTTTGTCTCCAGAGTCTCAGAAACGACTTGTGAATTTCTAGTTTTTGTTGAAATTCTGAACTATAAATTTTCTAAAACCTACTTTATTTGGAAAAAATTCAAAATTCAGAAAAAATCCTGCAACTTAAAAAACTCAGTGACAAATTCTCTACAAAATACAGCAATCAAAAAAGTTATCTGAGAAATCTCAGTTATCGTCACCCTTAATTTAACCTTTAATTTTAACCCCCGAAAAACCGACTTTTCTTTGAAAAAATCTCAAAACCAAAAAAATCTTATAAGTGAAAAAACTTGGCAGAAAATTTTCTACAAAATAGGTGTATCAAAAAGTATTATACGTAGCATGGCCACCAATCGATTTTGGGTCAAACAATTCACCCATTATTTCTATATGTCGAAATTAATGGTGGCCATGCTAATTATACGTGAAGCTGAGATATCGACGCCCACTCCCTTAAAAGTAAAAAAACAATTTAAATTTCGAGAATTTCAAAAACAATGTCGTCAACATAAGTAACTTTTTGTTCGAACAAATGACACCAGTAAATTGCAATAATTTTTTTTTCTTCGAACAAGTAATTTGGAGTAATTAACAATTTGTTTCGTCAAATGATAAATACATTTTCTTGTTTGCTTAGGTGTAAAACCACTTGCTGCGCATTTAGCATGTTTTCAGTTGATTTGAAAACTTGTTTAACACATATTTCCCAAAAATTGGGCGTTTTGCAAAATTCACCGGACGGATTTATCACGAAAATATGAATCTTCCGGCCAGAGTTCTTCCGTTCAAAAACAACGGATTTTTCATTTTTAATAACTTTGCTTCGAATTTTTTTTCAAGATTTTTGGGGGAAACTTTAGCCGAAAGAGTTTACCGCATTTGTTTATTTTCATCTCATAACCTTGTAATGATAATTATTCATAAATTCAGCGGAGGATGGGTTTGCACCGTTTTTTATTTACCAAAGTAGAACAAAAGTACTTTGCCGAATAAACTGATGGATCTCTCTTGAATCTGAATAACTTTTTTGCACCATGGCGAAGAATTTTTTTGTTGGAAATATTCCAATTTCAATATTTTATGCCGGATATCTGCCTTACGTATTTCAAACGAAAAAATTCTTGTCTAGTTTGTTTCGGATTTGGTCCAGCCTTTTTTTTATCATAATTCTTACAGAAATTCCGGAATAAGTTTTACTTGATTTTTATGGTAAGTGCACAACTACCTTACAAATTGGAACGTTTTAGTTCAAATAATAGAAAATATTTAAAATTTAATCTTGGAATCACAAACTGAAATTGAGATTTTTTGAAACTATTGTTAAAGTAAAACTATTTGCATGTTTTATCGTTTTTGAGTCAGATAGACCATAATCCCAACTTATAGGCCCTGGACCTGGCATAATATAATACAATACTAATCTTTGAAATATCGCCCTGGAAATTACGCTTATTGGTCTTAAAATTCAATTGTATACTTTCTGCTCATCGCGTAGGTTAGGAAAGCGAGTGCGGCGCGATGTTTTCAATATAAGTATAGTATAATTTCCTTTTTTGACAAAAGCTCTAGGATTTTTTTTGGAAACACACCGGGTTCGGACTATTATTCGAACGCATACGTTTTTATCATATTGCTTTGAAAAGTGATATTTTGGGCTCAAATTGTCCGAAAGTGCCCAATGGAAAATTTTGGACAAAGTATTTTTTATAAAGAGAGTGATTCAAATTTCAAACGAAAAACCGAACATTCAAAATAAACTGCACTATGATTAATATAAATTCTATCAAATATACAGTAATATATCCCTTTATCACTTTTTGGTTAGAACGCGTAGCCACTACTCCTTTTAACGTGTGATTTTAACGTTGTGGCTACGCATTCTAACCAAAAAGTGATAAAGGGATATACATACAAGTAATATATACATGTAGGCTCTAAAAAGATTAACTTTTCAAATATAGATTAAATCTCATATTTTTAAAATAATTTTGAAGGAAATTACTATGTTCTAAAAATCAGTTATGTCACGCTAAGATCCTGTGCCGTCATAAAATTGTATATCCCAATATCCTTTTTTGACTGCCCAGTCCTGAATTAAATTTTGCCAAAATTTGAAGAAAAAAATTTAATATTTACTCCTGGAAGTAATTTGAAATAGTTCGGAACTATTTTGACATTCCAAATTTTCTAGGCCCAGAAAGACCATTTCCGGCCAGAAAAGTGATGTGATGGATCATGAAAATGATAGGTAACCGGTGACGGAATCGCGATGATAATGTCCATGTTCGGTCATCATATAAAAAAGAAGTTATTTGAGAATTCTTTGCCAAAACCGCGTTATCGGATAAGATTTTTGACTTTTTCCTTATCAAACTTTTTTGGTAAATAGAAATGCAGTTTTTTCGAAAAAACCAATAGATCATAAACAAGAAAAGTTAACAATCTTGAAAGCATTTTTTTACTTGAAAAGAAATAGGACATATTTACGTGGAAATAATTACAATGAAAATCTGGTTATTTCGACAAATTATTTTTTTAATAATTAAAATTGATCGTCATATCTATAACGGCACTTGTTAAGGCTTTTATGCCACTTGTCTGATTTCAGTCTTAATTACAACTGGAATGAACACTGAAAGATCAAAAGTGACATAAAAACCCCAGCAAGTACCATAATAGATATGAATTTCAACTTCGAATACGTTCGGGAAGGCAGATTCAAATGTTGCTAAATTTGGCGGGATTTATGCAGTGGGCTGAGTAGCTGAAACTTTGTGCTCGAGCAAAAGAGAGTGTCAGTCAATCATCTCCACACATTTGCATCGGGCTTTCCGAACCTATAAGTGCGATTTCATGTAGTTAAACTATTTAAGAATTTTTGACTTCAAGTTTTAAAGACTTTCAAAACTATGCGGTCTAATAAGCTTAATTTCTTAAGGAGGTAACCGACGGAGGTCTATATCTCGAGATCTACACATGCTACGAAGCTTATTTTTGCGGCATTCGGAATTTTGTTGTCGATTTCATTCCAGAAAAATAGCAAAAAATAAATTTCTGACTAAAAAAATTTCAGAAATTTCGAATTCTCTTTAAGTGTTTTATGATGTCATTTTTGAACTGCCGCGCATGCCGTATCAAAACCTTTGATTTTTCTTGCATTGAGTAGCCAAGATTTCAATTGTATAAAAAATTTTAAAAAAAATATTTTTCAAAAAAAAATTTCCAAAATTCTTTAGATTCAGAAATTAGGGGTAACCGATGGAGGTCAATATCTCGAGATCTATAACATGGAAAATTATTAATTTTTGCGGCATTCGAATTTTGTGTACCGCACTCTTCATTTTAGAAAAATAAAAAAAATCAATTTCGAACAAAAAAATTTCAAAATTTGGGATTTTTCCAAGTATTTTTTTCGAAATCGTGCTGTATTTTTAGAAGACCATATCAGAATTATAACTTTTTTCGGTATCCGTTTCCTTGTTATGTAAGCTATAGGAAAAAATAAGTTAATAAACTTTTTTTGATAAAAAAATAAAAGATTGATCTAAAATTGGGAAATTTGGCGAATTAGACACAACCAAAACTTTGAATGTCTCGCATAAGCAAACAAAAATAAATATTGTAAATCTAATTCAACTTTAACCTGGAGCACACAATTCGTAAAAAGAGTTTTATTTATAGAAAAAATCTGACATCAGTGCTCCAAATGAAATTGAATAAAAACTCAATACACCCAAAACAGTCAATGTAACATGTAATTTTTGTCGATTTTGCGCAAATAAACCGAAAATTACATTTCTAATTCCACTTAACCTCCTAAAAAAACATTCATAGTGGGCGTTAGAAAAATTACAAATTTTTGACATCTCATGACTGAATGAAATGATACGAATTTAGTCAAAAACCGGGTTTTTCAACCATTATCACGACCGGTACGATCATGCAAAAAACTTTTATATACATTTAAAAAAAAAATCGGATAAAAATCAACTATATTCCAAGCTTTCAGTATCGTCAGGCTGTCCGTTAGAACAGGACTGGCGTTTTAACAAAGGTTAAGCGCGTCGGTTACCGCCTTAAGTTTCGAAAAGGATTTAATACTCAATGAGAGTAACGACGCGTCACGACGGTCGAGTTAGTTTCCTTAGTATGAATAACGCATTTCAAGACAAATTTCATAATCGAAAAAATTTTCCATCAAAATAAACGAAAATTATGGTGTATTTGGTCAGAATCTCAAAAGATAATCATAATTTTGATTATAAAAAAGGATTAGTTTTGTCAGATCTTGATTATTTCTGAACCGAAAATAAAAATTCTCGATAATCTTATCGGTTCAGAAAATAATTGAGTTTTGGCGAAAAATTCAGATTCTTATAAAATTCGGTGGGACACTGTGAAATCAAAAATAACGTTCCCAATTAAAATATGGTCTAAGAGGTTATTAATTCGACATACATCATGTCATTTTTGTTAATTTAAATCAAGATTTCCGCTAGATCAAATAAGCTTTTTTGACCCGTGATTATTATGCATCCGACTGTTTTGTCGACCTCAAAATTCATTTTCGCTTTTGCAATGTTCAAATTAATTCGTCCACATAGAGCATATCCCTTTATCACTTTTTGGTTAGAATGCGTAGCCACTACTTTTCTTAACGTGTGATTTTAACGTTGTGGCTACGCATTCTAACCAAAAAGTGATAAAAAGGACATAATGCGTCCAGTCAATTAAGCATAATCCAACCACACCATTATCACTCTGAATTTTCATCATAAATATATTTTAAAATCATCCGCTCTAAAATAAACTCAATTTCTGAAAAATATTAAAGGTTGAATTAGCTGTCCGCAGTTATATTTTTTTTAATTTTACGAAAATCACCTTTGAAAGAACAAAAAATTCTCAGTAAAAAAATTATTGATTGTTTTTATTAAGAATTGTCCAAAAATCAGATTTCTTGGGTTTCAGCTTTTAAGCGTCAAAGTTATTCCAGCGTGCCACGTTATTCAAAATAACAATTTAAAAAAAATCATATAATTTTTGACCAAATGGGAAAAATTTATGAATTTTTCAGGGGGTGGCATAAGTTCAGCAGATTGGTACATTTTTTCAGAGCAATATATGAAAGAAAGAAAAGGGTAGAAATATAATTTTTTATATTTTATCTCAACAAAAGTGTTCATTCTTACAAACGTTAACATTTTTATCTTCTAAACATAACTAACTATAGGTAAAAATACAAAAAACACTTTTGTGCATTAATTTCCAAACTTAACCCAACTATAGAATTTTTCTTTAAAGACAATATTAATAAACTCATTTATTTTCGAGTGTACTCCCGCTAATAGTTCCTAATACTCTACAGTCTAGACTCTAGAGCACCGTTTAAAATCTCCGTTTTCACCGGGTAAAATTTCGGAAGAAAATATCTTTGTTTACATCTTCTGTTTTTCACCCATTTGTTGGCAATCTAGCCGCCTGGGTAAAAAACGGAGAAATCGAAAAACTCACCCTGTAACTTGATCAAATCTAACCCATGAGATTTTATAGTAAAACTTTTGGAGATTTTATTTCAAACAGGAATGCGTCATAATACCTCTTCGAAAACGAAAAAATTTCCAACCACGCACATGACTCATGACTCATGAGTCATGGGTTGCTCAACTAAAATAATTAAGTCGCCTGATGTCATTACACACAGATAATAATGTAACAATACTAAGTCAGTTGCTAAAAATATGAGAACTGAATTTACTTACAGTTTTGCAGGCGGAGGCCCAATATCGCCGAATGGCGATATTGACACTTTCGACAATATAGGGTCAGCTAAAGAGTTCTTGTTCATGAATGTAAACACGTAGGTGTTCGAAATGACGTTCATAATTGAAGAGTTACCTGAATTATATAAAGAGTTTAAAAATTGATTCTTAATAGAGTAATTCACTAAAATGCGTGAAATTGAAGACTCCACTCACTCGATCAAACAAAAATTTAAAAAAGTAAATTTGTGAAGATTCAATTCATTTCAGCTTGGGATCGTGATATTTAGCAGGTTTTTTCGGCGATATTTGGCCCACTTTTACGCTTTTTGGGACATTTGTGGCAGTTTTGAGGTTTTTCAAACGCTTTTGGGACACTTGTGGCAGTTTTGAAGTTTTTGAACGCTTTTGGGACAATTTTGGTAGTTTTGAAAATTACTAACGCTTTTTGGACATTTTGGCAGTTTTGAAGTTTACCAACTCTTTTGGGACATTAATTAACACAGTAAGGAAGTAATCGATGCAACGCGACGGGTTCTATAATGGAAAACTATTGTACACAAATTTTTCAACATTCTACTATCGACCCTGAAATATGCTTTTTCGGCCTCGACGGGTGACAGCCTAACTTTGCGAACTTTAGTACCCAATAAAAATTTTACACAAAACCTGATTATTGCCGTAATTTTTATTTATTTTTAGTACAAAACTTGAAAGGTAACATTTTTTCAGTACATAAAATGAGAAATTTATTCAAAATGGAGTTTCTTCTACAGAAATATTTTGTTAAGACAGGGCATTCGTTTTAACCGTGGTGTAATGATTCGTGTGTATTGGTTAAAGGCAGATTTCGACTCCACAATTCATTCCCAAATCAGAACTTGTTTGAAATGAAAAAGCATCAAATTGAAGAGTCATTTTTTCTTGAGGAATATTTTTTGACTATCTTGTAGCTTAAAGTTGTATGTAGATTAATGAGTCATCAGATCGGACAAGTTCGTTGAAATCATCGAAACAAATTGAGATCTATCATTTGAATTTTCGAGTTTACAGGTTTTGCGAAAAATCCAAAAGGACTTCTCACTTGGACTTGAAAAATCCACCGCTAGCAAAGTCGAACTTTATCTGAATGAAAAATTAGGGTTTGTTCTGCAGGAAATTTCAGATTAGTTAAATCAGAGAAAAAATATCCAGATAAAATTTTGAAAGTTTAAAGATTGAAAAAAAAAATTTATTTGATTTTTTCCAAAAAAAAGATATTTTTTTTCAGTTAAGAAAATTTTCCAAATAGGATTTTTGAAATATTTTTATAGAATTTACTCCAAAAATGTTTTCCGATCATAGACTAACCGAACTAATTCTCTATAGTAACGATAAGATTGCCAGACTGTATTTTGGCTTCTAAAACTCATCAGATTTTAAGCTGTCTAAGAACTCGACCGTATTTGTCCGTTCCAAAAGCCGAAAACTTAACAGTTTGTTCGACTCTATGTTATCTATAAAAAAGTCACTGCGGTTGAATAAAACTATATCAATTACGATCCCTAGCTCTACAAAACGTTTTTTTTTATTTTGAACCTTTAAAAAATTCGATGAAATAAGTATCTATATCAGGTCACTACCGGTTAATTTAAAGTCTCCGCATTTCGAAAAAATTCTGAAAATTAAAAAAAATTGTTTTCTTTACACAAAATGGTTAAGATTGGCAACCTCAATTTTACTCGCTCTCTTAGCCTTGATTTTGGCATCCACTGGTGACATGTCATGACATCCTAGCAATCAGACGACAATTCCCTAAATATGTGTCAAAAATTTTTAATGCCATTATAATGACATTTTTTTTATTTCTCGGAATGGGACGAGTAGCTCACAAAATTATTCCCCGAGAATGGTAGAATATTTTCTGAGGTCATTTTGTGCACCGGGGATTGTGATCGATATAAAAAAGAATACTTAAAAAATGAAATGAAATTACGCTGCTGTTATTTGCTCTCCAACAGTGAAACTTGTAGCTACATTATCATCAGAATCATAAAATTCTAGATCAAACAAGGCTATCTAAAAATTGAGCTAGAAATGCCTGTGTTCCATTTTGAGTGTAGGTTGATTTGGTAGCGTTCAGGTTCTGTGATAGTCGATATTTCAATCCTGGCTTCTGAGCAATCCAAAGTGATCTAAAATAAGAATGTGAAAAAAACAAATTTGAAATTTTGAACTTATTATTTTCCTGGAGATAAACACACGCCATTTTTTAACTCCACAACACCTTCCAGGACAATTTATTCATCACCGGCTAAAAAAAACATCAGTTGATAATCTACAGGGGGCAATATCACCGAAAGTTTCTTGGCTAAATAATTCAGCGATATTGGACACTTCGGCGATATAAATTTTCGTCAAAAAATAAAAAAAAACGCGTGGGCGTTGGAAATGACTTCATATTTCAAAAAAAGTTTTATTTTAAAAGGACTTTCACGAAAGGTTTGAATGACGTGAATCACCAAAATGCGTAAAATGAATATTTCATCAAACGCAATCAAATACAAGTTGATGAGATTTGGGAAATTAAATCCTCGAAGTGACGCGTAATGACGCACAAAAAGTAATTAAAGATATAAATCTTAAAAAAATTAGACGATATTGGGCACTTTTGCGATATGAGAACAGGAATTATTTAAGCTTAAAATCGTGATATATGGGTTTTTTTTTTGAAAAAAGGGAACATTTTTTATAAGAGCGATAAGAAGACATAACTCGATGTAAAAAATTATAAAAATTAATTCATTATTTGAATAAAAAAAGCTTCTTCTTTATCTTTCTTAATTCGAAAATTAAATAACCTGGTGTTGTTAGTTTGGTTGTTGTAGTGGGGTTGTTGTAGTTTGGGTTTCTTAATAGTATAGTCAAAATTTTTGACATTATCAATTTTGTAACAATAATTTTTATGCGGCGCGCGTTTTTTATGCGAAAATTTTGACTTTCCCCGAAGGCCGATTAAGGGAAATTTTAAATTGTATTTTAATTTGTTGTGAGAAATAAGCCCCAATCGGCCGAAGGGTCGATAAAGGGGATTTAATATTTGAATTCATTTTGTTTGAAAAATGGCCTCAAATCTGCCGAAGGCGATAAAGGGGAATTTAATATTTGTTATTTAATTTTAGTGGAAAAATGAGCCCCAAATCGGCGCGAAGGTCGATAAAGGGCGAAAATTATATATTATGTTGTTGAAAATAAGCCCAAAATCGGCCGAGGCGATATAGGGGGATGTTATATTTGTAATTTAATTTGTTGAAAAGATTGAGCCCTAAATCGGCCGAAGGCCGATAAAGTGAAATATTATATTTGTATTTAATTTGAACTCACAACTGTGAACGTCCATATCTGACTCTATATAAGTACCATACTACTGGCGCGGTGTGGTGAGGCTAGTGCGCTGCATATGATTGAGAGGCAGGTACTTTGTTATATATTAATACGTAAACAATATATATCATCCGTGATGCCCAAAATGTTGATGTCCAGCAGCCAGATACAGCTATTTCTGGGTTTTTGGACCGGTAAACTTTTTACCATCTTTTTTGGAAATTTCGGACGAACATCTCTTAGAATCCGAAGTTTGAAACTTTATACAAGTTGCGGTTAGCTCAGGACTAACGTTTTTGAAAAAATCAGTAAAACCTGTCAGATACCCCGATGTTAAAAAGTGTTGAAAGTGTTAAAAAATTAATTGTTTAAAATTAAATAATACTTAAAGTCAGTTCAAATTTTCAGTCTCACGAAATTAATTAATTTAATTCAGTTTCAGTCAAAGTCAGTTTCAGTCTCACAGTTGCTCACCTGTCCGGTAGGAATCGATTAAGTTATTCCTTTAGAGTTCTAAAGATCACAATCTGCAAAACAGCAGATGTGTGACATTAACATTGTATATTTATTTGTCGGCCCGCATTTCCGCAAATAATTGTGAAGACAAATAAATCATATTGAAATGTGCAAATTATCAATAGTTTCTTTTAATTTCATTATTATGATATACTTTAATGATTTCTAACTGATTATAAATTCTACGATCCCGTTTGTTTGCCTTTTTTTTAAATAAAAAAATCCTACGTCTTAAAATGACCGGAACCAATGACCGGCATTTTTTGAGTTTTGAAATTTCTAATCGTCTTATGTAAAATTTATTGTAATATTTATGGTTAATGCACTATTTTTTTACCTTTTTTCTACCGAAATAATAACAATTTAAGTAAATTAGACTATTTCATCTAGGAATGTCACCTAACTCAATTAAATAGGAAACATAGATAAATGACAAAAAATGAAAAAGCGATTAAATATATTTTTCGACTCTGAAAACACAANAAGGGGTGATAATTAAGTGTACTAAGAACCCAATCATCAAAATTTTTTTTCGAAATTTTCGCATTTTTTCGATTTTTTTCTAAGTATTTTTTGAAAGATGAAGTTTAAAAATAACGTTTGCTCTAATTTGACCACTAAAACTTCAAAATATCGACTTGACGTAAGCCAACTTTCTCATCAGTGTTTTACTGGCTTTCTTTTGCGCCAACATTCGAAAAAATCGAAGCACTTTTTTTTTCGGAAATTTTTTCGAAAATGACCAAAAAATCATATTTCGAGTTTAAGATGGAAATTGCAAAAAAGCTCGTCATAATCTCTTACAAATGTTCTGGAGAATACTTGGTAAAAATTCGAGCCATTTTGCAAATATATCTTCAGAGGAGATAGATTTTGAGGTCTGAAACTGTGAAAAATCGTCGGTTATTTGGCGTTCTAGAATTGTTCAGTCGCCGGATCGATAAAAGCTCTTCTTAAAAGATTGACATACTACCGTTACGTGATCTGTGAAAATTTGAGCTCGATTTGATATACCGTCTGGAGGAGATAGTTTTGTCGAGTTTAGAAAACGTCACCTTGTTACGATCTGTACCTATTGGTGTAATGGTCAAAATAATTTGTGATGTACTTTTTCGCAAGATTAAGGATAGATCTACAAATAAGCACTTGGGTTTTTCTCCAATGAACTGTTAGTTTTCAGTATATTTCACCGAGAAAATGTCAAATCAGAGTCGCATACCCCCTTAAGCAGCAAAAAGTTTTTTGTATTATTGTACCGGTCCTGGTAGCGGTCTAAAAACATATTTTTTGCGATGTTTAGTGCAACTTCATTTGACGAGAAAATAACAGAATTTTTTTCAATTTTAATGCCCACTAAATATAGTATTTGTTTTAAAGTGGATGATGGTAAAATCTCAGAAAGGCGTTGTTCGATATCTCATTTAGTTATTTCATACGGCGCGCTCAAAGTTTGATTTTAAGTTTTCTCACAGGAATCGGCTTAAAAGTGCGACAAGTGACCTTTTAGTCTTCGGATTCTCATGAGAGTTNAACCTTTATTATCACTTTATTATCTTGAAAATGAATTAGAATAAATTCGAAACTAGTTGATAAAAAACAAAAATGTTGAATATTATTATAAATGAAGCCAAGAGATTATCCTTTGCGAACGAAGAACTGCTTCGAACGACTTTCAATAAGTAAACCAAAGTTAATCGAACTACAGAAGCTTCAGACTTTTTGAGAGCTTGAATCTGTTGGGTTACCATAGAAAAATGTTTTGAGAAGTCCGGGAGTCGAACCAAGGTAACGGGATGATCATCGAGTTGCGCTAACCACTACGCCAACTGCTCATATAACTGACTAGAATATGTTGATTATGACGCGAAACCTTTCGCCCCAACACATCCTTAAAAAAGTATTTCCTTGTTTTGTACGTATCCCTCTCACCGAAATAAGAACTTTAGGTATCAATCGCCACGAACAACATGTTATAGAGAACCGTAAACTGAAATATGAACGTAATGAAAAAAGTAGAACCCTTGCTGTTCTACAAAATGAGTTCGATAATTTGTCGAATGAAATTCTTTCTTATTGTGATAGTTCAATTATACAATTCAAACTTATAAATTTTATCAAAATTAATACGAGAAAATTTGAATTTCGTTCTGATGGCCGTAAATCTAGAAAATTTCATAGGCTAGTTGAGACTCGTGACCAAAATTTTAACACGGCAACTGTTCATAATAGAACCGATAGTTAGATTCCCCCGAACGTCCTAGATTTGTTGAAACTTGGCAAAAATCGCGGCGTGGGCTCTCTTTTCAGTGACAGGACTAATACTTAAGAAATTGACAAGCTATTTAACTGTTTTGCAAATACCGCTAGGAAAAATTATATCTCCGAATTATTGATAGGGAGGGTCAAAGGATTATCAGCCTACACTGGTCTTGATCTACAATCTTGTGACACCGACGATTTTAGGGTTATCGAATTTATATTTTTTTTGAAAAAACATCCTCAAAATATTTTATTGCAGGTTGACAAGTCACCTGATTTATTTATGTCAGAAAATCTGATTATATTGAAAAAATAAAGGATTTTCTTGCATCAAATTTTAAAGAAGTGATCTAGAAAAGGACGTTGAAAGTTATAGGGCTCTTATTAATAAAACTTTCAAAAACAGCCTACCTAAAAAGGGGTTGACTGATATGCACCCTTTTCACAGCATTTCAGATTTTTACGGCATGTAACTCATTAGGGGCCCCTAGGGACATAGTGACAAGCTATAACAGCCTGGTCTGTAATAGCAAATATTTCCTCGAAACATTTTTAGAACCAATAGTAGCGGAATGCAAATTCGCTGTCGAGAGTTTGGCTGAGCACAGAGTTGTTTATGTTGACGTTGTTAACATCTTCAACAGGGTAAATGTGCCCGAGTTATTTCACACATTCTCAATAGAATTTATAGTCAACCTCGAAAATTTTTCAAATTTACGGAGGTACCCGTCATGAGAAATGGCGTCTTCATGGTTTTTGAGGGCAAATATCTGGAAAACTTTACATTGTGAAACCTAATTGTTTGACTTAGTAGATAAATTGAACTTGAATCTCACATTCCAAATCATAATTGAGAATCACTGATTGCTCGTCCAATCTGGAACGAGCTTCAAAGTAGAGTCATATTTTGTAGCATAAAGCCAATTTCTCCGTAAATTTTGGAGGTAGAAAAATTATTTTTCGTGTTTATGAACCAGGAAAAACACACACAGGTCTGTTACTATCGTTTCCAAAAATTGGAATTAAATTCGTTCCAGAAAAGGCAAAAAACGATTTTTTTGAGTTAATTTTAAAAGGCTCGCGCAAAAGCGTATTTCTCTCTGGATTTTTTAGTCACAATTTTGAAACATATATGATTAAACAGCTTATGACCTCGTGGAGGGCTGTTACTATCGAAACCTAAATTTTTATATTTTTTTCTCTTCGAAAACCGAACTTCACATTTTTCACAATCAAGAAATATTGGTTGAAATGGTTTTTTCTAGAAAGAATGTTTCAAAATTCCGAAAAAAGTACTTTCTCCGCAAAGTATAGGGATGAAAATACCACCAATTGACTTGAAATTGTCGATATTTTCAGAAAAAAATCATAAGAATGAAATTGAGATTTTTTTTTGTATAAGCCTTAGTTCATGACGGGTACCCCCTTGAGAACGAAAATGGCGTTTTTTTGCCCGTTCCGACTCGGGAAAATCTCAAAGTGTTCCTTCTGAAGACTTTTCAGAAATATTCAATTTTCGTAGCCCGATTGGCGTATTTAAACAAAAAAATGGACTAGGAATGGGCTCCTCAATTTCGGCCAGTATATCCACTATATTTGTAAACTTATAAACGAACAATCTATCGTTAGACCTCACTTACTCTCTGGGAGACTAGTCAGTTACCATCGTTATGCCGATGATTGTATTCTAATTATTAGAAATAATTTGACTTGAAGTTTTTTATATGCAATTAATGGGTATGACAAAGGCCTCAAATTAACTTTAGGAGAAATGAACCCAGAAAATGAAATAATTTTTTTTGACACGAAAATTTATATTGAAAATGGTGAGATAGAATTTATAAAATATCGAAAAAGAGGGCTGATGACTGTAATGTCAAATTTCAAGTAAAGTACCATGAGCAAATTTCAAGCAAAGTATTATGAGCATGAAATATCTTTAAGGCAACATTTTCTTCACCGTGAAAGACACGCTTGTTCTTCTTAAAACATATTTCTAAAAAGTTTTGTGGAGCTTAAAGGAAGTGTTTTATCGTTATTCATACCCTCTGGCTCTTGTTAAACATAGAATTCAAACCTTTTCAGCAGATGACAAAAAGCGTGAAAGAAACCCAACAAATCTCACAATATTTTTTGATTATACATCCCCTCACATTGAACAATACATATGTAGGCTGACACGACGAATGTCTAATATTCCACAATAAAAGTCACAAAAATTTTTTCAAGCCACGCTAAAAAAAAAATTGACCAAAACATGATGTGTAACATGGTCTATAAGTATTTTTGCCCATGTGATGAATGTTACATCGGACAAACAAAACGTTGTCTCCGAATCCGCATCGGTGAACATCAACGCCCTAGTTCTGGATCTCATGTATTTTCTCATATTAGCAGTTGTAGTCACTTTATACGAAAAGCAAGCGAATATGCTCTCAACTATCAAAATAAATTTAAGAGTCCCAACAAAGCCATATTTGCATTTTTTAAAACTAGATTTTCCGTCGTCAAAAGGGACTTCGTTCCGAATTTGACCGTAAGAAATGTGAAGCTTATCACATCCGGATAAAACGCCCACAAATCAACGATCAAAAAGGATTGAAGGCCTTTAAATAATTTTAAAATTATTCCTTTAAATCATAGCCTATAATTATTTAAAGATTGCTGATTAAAAAGCTCTGTAGACAACCCAAATTATACACCGAAAAATGCTGCATAAGCCGTGTAGTCCAAATATTTTTTGAATGTTTACTCTACTGTTTAACAAACGCATTCTCTAGAATTCCTGTAATTCACATGTACAGTACTTATTATGTACTCTAAAACTTTTATTGATCACTTTACTTATCCTTGAAATGAATTAGAATAAATCGAAACTAGTTGATAAAAACAAAAATGTTGAATATTACTTACACTGTATACTGTTTAAGAAATACTATAAGCTGACTCAAAGATTTGAATGTACCAAAAGATTCAAAACTATCGGTTTTCTAAAAACTGTATTATAAACTAGGGCTCAACAGTGACCGCCAGGTGCCGCCAAAGGGGTTTTGTGTCATGCAAAAATATCTCTTTCGGTATTCCAACAAAATATTAATTTCCATGAGTTAATTTTGATCAGTCGGTAGTACCGACTCGGTACATTCGAAAAGTTAAAAAAAACACCTGGAGAAAAGCTTTGGCTTTTGAGTCAGCTTAATTTATTTTTGATACTGCCATTTAAACTCTCATGATAACCCGAGGACTTAAAGGTCACTTTTTTGGTGTGCTATGAAATTATAAAAATTATCTGAAATCACGCTCTCAGGAGGAGGTCGTCGCAAAATGAGACTCTAAAAAAAAATTTTCTCAATTTTATTTTAATGTTAATAAATGAAAATATACACTACTGCAAGTATAGGAAGTTTTAAAAATATTTTGTTTGTAATAAGTTGATATCTATCAATTTTTTAAAAATTTAAACACGATTTATAGAAAACTGAGAAACAATTTTGGACAAAACTCTCAATACTGATCTGAACGGACGCTGCACATTCATATAAGTTTTTATTGTGTACCTTAAAAAATCAGGAAGAAGATACATTTAAACAAAATCCGTCAGTTTTGTAGGCACTTAATATGAGTACACCGGGCTTGCCGAATTTCTGTCGGCAAGCTCTGCAAAAGGAGCTTGCCGAAACCGAACTTGCCTAAACCGAGCTTGCCTACCACCGAACTTGCCGAAACCGAGCTTGCCGATCACCGAGCTTGCCGATAACCGAACTTGCCTAAACCGAACTTGCCGATAACCGAACTTGCCGACAACCGAGCTTGCCGATACCGAACTTGCATAAACCGACCTTGCCTACTACCGAGCTTGCCTACTACCGAGCTTGCCGATCACCGAACTTGCCTAAACCGAGCTCGCCGATCACCGAACTTGCCTAAACAGAGCTCGCCGAAACCGAGCTTGCCGAAACCGAGCTTGCCGAATCTGAAATTTTTCAAACCGAGCTTGCCGAA
>SCLH01000557.1:110033-123032 GCA_004367855.1 Oikopleura vanhoeffeni | reverse complement strand
AAACCGAGCTTGCCGAAACCGAGCTTGCCGAATCTGAAATTTTTCAAACCTAGCTTGCCGAAACCGAGCTTGCCAAATCTGAAATTTTTCAAACCGAGCTTGCCGAAACCGAGCTTGTCGAATCTAAAATTTTTCAAACCGAGCTTGCCGAAACCGAGCTTGCCGAAACCGAGCTTGCCGAATCAGAATTTTTTCAAACCGAGCTTGCCGAATCTAAACTTTTCCAAACCGAGCTTTCCGAAACCGAGCTTGCCGAATCTAAACTTTTTCAAACCGAGCTTGCCGAATCTGAAATTTTCCAAACCGAGTTTGCCGAAACCGAGCTTGCCGAATCTGAAATTTTCCAAACCGAGCTTGCCGAATCTGAACTTTTTCAAACCGAACTTCATACTTTTAAGTTTCAGTTATTTATCCGTCTATTCCAACCGTTAATTTCACGCTTGATGGGCTTAATGCATTGAAAGCAAGCTAACCAGCTTTGTTTTGGCAAGCTCAAATTCGAAAAGTTCAGATTCGGCAAGCTCGGTTTGACAAATTTCAAATTCGGCAAGCTCGGTTTGAAAAAGTTCAGATTCGGCAAGCTCGGTTTGAAAAAGTTCAGATTCGGCAAGCTCGGTTTCGGCGAGCTCTGTTTAGGCAAGTTCGGTGATCGGCCAGCTCGGTTCAGGCAAGTTCGGAGATCGGCAAGCTCGGTAGTAGGCAAGGTCGGTTTAGGCAAGTTCGGTATCGGCAAGCTCGGTGGTCGGCAAGTTTGGTGATCGGCAAGTTCGGTTTAGGCAAGTTCGGTGATCGACAAGCTCGGTAAAGGCAAGCTCGGTGATCGGCAAGCTCCGTTTCGGCAAGTTCGGTGGTAGGCAAGCTCGGTTTAGGTAAGTTCGGTGGTCGGCAAGCTCGGCCTTTTGCAGAGCTTGCCGACAGAAATTCGGCAAGCCCGGTGTACTCTATTATAAGGTCCATATAACATTTCATTCTCTAGATAAAAAAATCTTCCAAGACCAGCTGTTGGCGTCTCGTGTCATATCAAAAAACGCCAAAAATATCTCTTCAATAGTTTACTTCAATAGTTAACCCCTACAACTATATTTTCAAAGATATACCGGCCTCAGCTCACTACAAACTGAAATTAACCGGTGTGTTCGCTGATTACGGGTCAACTGGTCATATGGTCGGTCTTAGATAATATGATTTTCGGGTATCAACTCATTGACTTTAAGATACAATTGGAATTTTTTGAATCGGTTAAATCGTTTCCGAGAACATTCGCTACGAATGCTGGTTGCGCTAGAAAAACATCGCCACTGCATACTTTGAAAGTTTAAATTTCTCAAAACACGGTTGATTTTTTCAAACTTCAATTATATATTATTCAGGGCGAAAGTATGGTCGCATTAATCGTCAGAAACATTTCGAAAGTTATTTTTCTATGGGATTCGAGAGGATTATCTTACTTTTTATACATCTGGATACCAAAAATATTTTTGAAATTAACATTAAGGGGGTAGCAGCGATGTGGCAGACTGGCGTTAATTTAACTTACGAAAATAATTAGTTAGTTTTATTTTTTTGTGCTTATTATCGTTAGTTGAACCAGCATAAATGTGTATCAGCTCATTAAAATATTTTTTTATCCATTTAAGGAAAGATCTGAGTTCGAACTTTTATTTTTGAATTCGTAAAATTACAAAAATATTCAAAATATTATCAAAATTTCACGCATTTTCACCTAAAATTTTTTTTTTTTGAAATCTGTGAATGAAAACAAAAAAATAGCCTCTTTAACTTTTTTCAAGCATGTTTACAAATATTCTGACTGCTGTTTAAAAAATCATAACATGTTCATTTGTCATTTTTTGTCGACTTTTTTTAGAAATATTATGAAATTTTTTCGCAAATCAAGTCCAAATTTTTTATTAATGCTTTTTTGAATTATTCTTGAAAAATCAGACCGAATCAGTTGTGTTATTTTTTTGTATCTAGTTGATTTCCGTATTTCAACCGATGGAAGGCTCAATCGAATATCGTTTCTGAACTACTGGTGAAATTAACAACACTTGCTTGTGACACCGGTTTGTGCCATTTGGCAAGCAATGTAAAANCTTGGTATGAATTTTTTGTTCAAAATCCACATTTTTTTTTAATAATGAAAAATGTAATTTAGTCGAAAATCGTTATTTTTGGCGAAAGGGTTAACAAATACCTCTGTCATTTTGATCGTTCTGGTATTTTTGATTAGAAATTATAAGAAAATAAAATTTTGAAAAATATACATGCAAAAATTATAACAGATCAATTAAACTTTCAAAACGTTTCGAAAGATTAAAGTGGTCTGCTGGTCATATTCATGCAGAAAATCCCCAAAGTTTAAAAAGATCTCTCAAAATGATCAAAAATATTTTCATATAATAAATTTAATAGCTCTGAATTTGTAAACTTTTGATCTAGGGTAGTTTTTGACGCTTGAACATTTGTTAACAAAATGAACCTCAATCGGCAACAGCCGATAAAAGGGATTTGTTGTTTTTTTATTTCAAATTTGTTTTATAAAAATGAGCACAGAAATCGGTCCGAAGGCCGACTCTAAGAGGGATAATAACATTTTCAATTTAGATTGTTGTTGAAAAAATGAGCCACAAAATCGGCCGAAGGCCGAAAAAAGGGACGTAATATATTTTTAATTTAATTTTGTTTGGAAAATTTGCCCAAATCGGCCGGAGGCCGCATTAAAGCGGGAATTTGGTTTAAATTTAAATTTTGCTAAAAGATGATACCAAAATCGGCTGAAGGGCCGATAAAAGTGGGATATGTTACAATTTTAAAATTTAAATTTTGTTGAAAAATCGATGCCCTAAATCGGCCCGAAGGCCGAAAAAGAGGGTAATTATATTTTTTAAATTTAATTTGTTTGAAAAATATAGCGCCCAAATCGGCTTGGAGGCCGATAAAGGGGAAATTATGTTTCAAGAATTATTGCTAAAAGCTGATCCCAAATCGCGTCGAAGGCCCGACTTATAGGGGGATGATCAATTTAAAATTAATTTGTTGAAATGAGAAAATAAGGATTTTATTTTTAAATTAATTTGTTGAGAACATGAGCTCCAAATCGGCGTAGCAACTTGGCCGATAAGAACTAAAAGGGAGATTTTGTGTTTTTTATTCATTTTGAACAAAAATTTTCTAAAAAAATATTGATAATGTTTTTCCCAAAATTTTAATATCTGTTCAACAGATTTGAAATTTTTTAAAAAATTTTGATAAGTTCTTAGTCTCTAACAATTTTAACTTATTTGTTCAAGAAATTTGTAATATTTTTTCTTTTGTCAATGTTTTTAAACTTTTTTTCAAAAATTTGAGGCATTTCTATATTTGAAAAACCAACATATTTGAAGAAATTTTCAAATTCGAAAACTTTCTTCTAATGAGTCATAACTTTGCAACAAAAGAATTTTAATTGTCCTAATTTTTCTATTTCACAAATTTCGGATTTTTTTTTTCTAAATTTGACAATTTTCTCGATAATGTTGACAATTTGGTACAAATGAGATTTTATGTTTTCTGTATTTTATTTGTTGGAGATAAAAACTTGGAAAGTTTTCTCAAAAAATGCTAATTAATTTCAACTTCGACAATTAAGAAAATGGTTCAAATCTTTAGAGAAATTGAGTAATTTAAAATTAAATTATCAAATATTTATGGAAATTTGTCGAGGTTTGGGAAAATTGTCCAATTTGAGAAAATTGTCAAAATTTTTGGAAAGAATTGTAATTTTTTTGAAAAAATCTTTACATAAAAAATAATTGTGTTGCAAATTATGCCAATTCGAAAGAAAGTTTTGAAATTTCAAAAAATTTTTCAATATAAGAATTTTATTTGAAGATTCAGAAATTCGCAATTTAAAAAAAAAATTGACCATTTTATTTAAACAAATTCTATAAACAGAATATTGAAATTTGAAAAAAATATGTTAATTTTGTTTCAAAACATAAATAATAAAGACAACATCTCCTTTTACGGCCTTCGCCGATTTGGGGTGATTTTTCCAACAAATTTAATTAAATATCATAATCCCCTTTATTATATCGGTTCGAATTATCGTTAGATTTTAAACGATTTTGAGTTGGAAGCTCTAAAGGTACAATCAAGTTTTGAACTCTAGGAGATTTTGATTTCTAGCCCAAATTATTTGGATTGATTTAAGTGCCCACAATTTTGAACTTTTTTAAGTTGATGCGTCATAACGTAGAGTTCCAAAAAAGTTCAAATCAAAACAAAGTTATAAATTACCGAGTGACCAAAAAATTCGGTCACTCAAAGCGCACGCTTTAAAGTGCCCACTTTTTGGTCACTTGAAGCGCGCGCGCTTTCAGTGCCAATTTTGGTCACTAAAGCGCGACCGCCTCATGGAGTGATCAATTCTTTGGTCACTTAAAGGTTCACCAAAAATCCATAACTTTGATAAAATGATATATTTTGATTTATAAATTTTGATACAGACTAGAAAAAGGTGAAAAAATTAGGCAAATTTTTCGTTTTGATTTATTCAAGTTTTCAACAATCATTATCAAGCTTTCATCAATTGGTTTTAAAAAATAAAGTTTGTGTCGCAAACAGTAAATTCATGTTAAATAGTTAATGCTGAAAAATTTCCGACTTCAAAAATTCATAATTTTTTACGCGCCTTTGATATTTCACAAACCGGAATAATAAAACTGACTAATAATCATATATTATATCAATATGTGAGGTATGGCCGTAAGCCGCGCCGCTAAGTTGAGAGCAGTAGAGAGATTTTACCAGACGCGAGAGTTTTGCGCTCGCGTCCTTTAAAAATATCGCGTTTTAATATTAAAATTCGATATGTTTGAACGCTAAAATATCCATCGTTAGTTAATTTTATTTAAAAAGAGTGAAAAGTCAGTTTCAAGATAGGAAAATTAAATTTCGAAGATACGTTATACGGCTGTATTGGTGAAGAAAAAACACTAATTTTAGAAAACACCCGAATATGAAGCAGTTTTTCCGGATTCGCAGTTCCTTTTCCTTAATTTTCTGCAATTAAAAAAACTTCCAGCTCTCGGAACCGTATGCGTAACCAGATTTTAACAAATTTCATTTAAAAATCTTCAAAACTTTTTGCAGCGTTTCTTTTCCTGATTACTGTAACTTACTCGCGAAACAAATATTCTTTGTAAAGACAAAACAGGACTTGTCCTTATAAAATTTGTAAATTTTTATGAAAAAAGTTAATTTCATCAATTTTCCGTGTTTTAACAAGATGGTTGTCCGTTATATGCCACATCTTATCTAGATTTGTAATTTTTATTAATGATGCCCATAACCACCTAAATTAATCGAAAAATTTCATTTGATTAGGGATAAAAAGGATATTAATGGGGATGAATGGGGATAAAGGTGGGATAAAGTGGGATGGCACAGTGGGGAATGCTGTAGGGATAAGAGGGATTAATGGGAATGGCCCCTCCTGGAAATCCTCCCCATCCCCACCCATCCCCTCCATCCCCACGGGATGCGATCCCCATCCCTATCTATCCCTCCCTATTATACAAGCCTGTTCTGATATCGATGTATTCTCATATAGCTAGTGTAGTTCACTTATACGAAAACGCAAGCGACATATGCTCTCAACTATCATAATAAATTTAAAGTCCAACAACAGCCAAATTTGCATTTTTTAAACTTATTTTCCGTCGTCAAAAGGGACTTGCGGTTCCCGATTTGAGCACGTAAGAAATGTGAAGCTTATGCAATCGATACCACAATCAACGATCAAAAGGATTGAAGGCCTTTAAATAATTTTAAAATTATTCCTTTATTAAATCCATAGCCTATAATTATTTAAAGCAGATTTGCTGAGTGTATAAAGCTCTGTAAGAACACCCAAAATATACACGAAAATGCGTTGCATAACCGTTGTAGTCCTTTTTTGGAGATGTTTCTCTACTGTTTTAAAACGCATTCTCTAGAATTCCTGAATTCCATTGTACAGTACATTATGTACTTCTAAAACTTTTAATTGATCACTTTACTTATCCTTGAAATGAATTAGAATAAATCGAAACTAGTTGATAAAAACAAAAATGTTGATCATATACTTACACTGGTATACTGATATCAAGAAAACTATAAGCTGACTCTAAAGATTTGAATGTACCAAAGAGATTCAAAACTATCGGTTTTTTAAACTACGATTATAACACTCAGGGTCAACATGACCGCACATGTGCCGCCAAATGCGAGGATTTGGTGTCATGGCAAAAAATACTCTCTTTCGGGTATTCTAACAAAAAATATCTAATTTCCATGAAGTTTAATTTTATCAGCCGGGTTGTAGTACCGACCTCGTCATTCGAAAAGTGTAAAAAAAACACGCTGGAGAAAGAGCTTTGCTTTCGAGTCAGCTTAAATTTTATTTTTTGATACTGCCCATTTAAATCTCAATGGATAACCGAGCGACTTACAAGGGTCACTTTTTTGGATGTGCTAATGAAATTATAAAAATTATCTGGAAATCACGCTCCAGGAGAGAGGTCCACGTCGCCAACATGAGACCTAAATAAAAAATTTTCTCAATTTTATTTTAATGTTAATAGATGAAAATATACACTACTGCAAAGTATGGGAAGTTTCAAAATATTTTGTTTGTAATTAGTTGATACTCTATCAATTTTTAAAGAATCTAAACACGATTTTTAATAAAACTGAGAAAACATTTTGGACAGAAACTCTCATCACTGATCTGAACGGACGCTCGCACATTCATATAAGTTTTATTGTGTACCTTAAAAATCAGAGGAAGAAGATACATTTAACAAAATCGTCAGTTTTGTAGGCACTTAATATGAGTACACCGGCTTGCCGAATTCTGTCGCAGCTCTGCAAAAGGAGCTTGCCGACCACCGAACTTGCCTAACCGACTTGCCTACCACCGAAACGGTGCCGAACCGAGCTGCCGATCACGAGCTTGCCTATTACGAGCTGCCGACTCACCCGACTTGCCTAAACCGAACTTGACCGTCACCGAACTTGCCGCAGCGAGCTGACGATACCCGAAACTTGCATAAACCGAGCTTGCCTACTACCGAGCTTGCCGATCACCGAAACTTGCCTAAACGAGCTCGCCGATTCACCGAACTGCCTAAACAGAGCTCGCCGAAACGAGCTTGCCGAACCGAGCTTGCGAATCTAAAATTTTTCAACCGGACTTGCCGATCATGAAATTTTTCAAACCGAGCTTGCCTTAGAACAGAGCTTGCCGAAACCGAGCTGCCGAAACCGAGCTTGCCCGAATCTGAATTTTTCAACGGAGCTTGCCCGAAACCGAGCTTGCCGAATCGAAAATTTTCAAACGAGCTTGCCGAAACAGAGCTAGCCGAATCCGAAATTTTTTCAAAGCCGAGCTTGCCGAATCGGAAATATTTTCAAACCTGATGCCTTGCCGAAGACGTAGTTGCCGAATCTGAAATTTTTCAAACCGAGCTTGCCGAAAATCTGAAATTTTTCAAACCGAGCTTGCCGAAACCGGCTTGCCGAATCTGAAATTTTTTCAAACCGAGTTGCGAAATCAGAAAGTTTTTAAAATGATTGAGCGGAAAACCAGAATGTCCCAGCTACCATGGTTTTTCGTTTTCGCGCACTATTAAAAACCGATTACAGCTCGTACGGTAACCGTTTTTTAGTTTACATCATAGAGCCGCAAAATAAAAACAACAAAAAAGGTTTTTATCAGTGTTTACCGACCATAATAAAGTTCATTCAAAGAAAATTTTAACCCAGTCGTTTCCGTCTTTTTCAGAGTTCGGCAAGCTCGATTTCGAAAAGTTCAGATTCGCCGCAAGCTCAGTTTGTAGCAAAGCGACGGTTTGCAAAAGTTCAGATTCGGCAAGCTCGCGGTTGAAAAAGCAGATTCGCAAGCTCGGTTTGATAAGTTTGCAGTTCGGCAAGCTCGCGTTTGAAAAAATTCGTAAATTCGGCAAGCTCGGTTTCGCAAGCCCGTTTGAAAGTTTCAGATTCGGCAAGCTCGGTCTTAGACAAGTTTTAGATTTCGGCAAGCTCGGTTTGAAAAAAGTTCAGATTCGGCAAGCTCGTTTGAAAAAAAGTTCAGTTCGGCGAGCTCGGTTCGGCTAAACGCTCGTTTGAAATTTTCATAGTTCGCAAGTCCGGTTTTGAAAAATTCAGATTACGCAAAGCTCGGTTCGGCAAGCTCGGCCCGATTGAAATTTCAGATTCGGAAAGCTCGGTTTGAGAAATTTCAGATTCGCCAAGCTCGGTTTCGGCAAGCTCGGTATTGTAAAATTTCAGATTCGGCAAGCTCGGTATTCGGCAAGCTCGGTTTGAAAACTTTTCAGATTCGAGACAGCTCCGCCGGTTTTCGGCAAGCTCGGTTTGACAAATATTTCGATTCGGGAAGCTCCGGTTTGACAAAATTTCAGATTCGGCAAAGCTCTGGGCTTTCGGCAACGCGTCGGTTGAAAATTTCATTGTTCAGATTCGGCAAGCTCGTTTCTGCGCAGCTCGGTTAAAAGTTTCAGATTCGGAAGCTCGGTTTCGCAAGCTCGGTTGAAATTTCAGATTCGGCAAGCTCGGTTGAAAAAAGTTCAGATTCGGCAAGCCGGTTTCGGCCAAGTTCGTGATTCGGCAGACTTCACGAAGGTATAGGCAAGTTCGTCGGGTAGGGCAACGCTCGGTTTAGCAAGTTCGTATCGGGCAGCTCGGTGACCTCGGCAAGCTCGAGTGGTAGGCAAGCTCGGGGTTTAGAAGTTCGGTTATAGGCAAGCTCGAGGTGATCGGAAAGTTCAGTATCGGCAAGTCAGGTGTCGAAAAGCGGCGGTTTCGGCAGCTCGGTGGTGGCGCAAGCTCGTGTATCGCAAGCTCGGGTGATCGGCAAGCTTGATCCGCAAGCTCCGGTTTCGGCCAGTCGGTTTAGGGCAAGCTCTTTCGGCAAGCCCGTTTACTTACTTAATTATGTGGTCAAACGATTTTGTAGGCAGGTAAATTGTGGTCAAACATTGTCCTTTTGCGGACAAATTGGCCATTAAAACGCCGTATTGCCTGCAATGGACGAGAACCCCCATTAACACGTCTCTCAAAGCTTTTAGGCGTCGGAAGATCCACTTAAGACTCTTTGACTCTCTGGATTTATGTAAATAAATTTTGCTCATCTAATCTAAACTGTATAAAAAGTTTTTGTTACTGACTTTACGATTGATGAATGGAAATGTCCTGACAGATGGCGGAATACATTTCTAACTGAATCGGATATTCAGATTCATTTTTGTTGTTTACTGTCGATTTCACTGTAAAAGGCTATTTAAGGGGGTAGCATAAGTCCGGCAGATTGGTACATTTTTTCAGAGCAATATATATCCCTTATTCACACTTTTGTTAATATTCCGGCCTTACTACTTAAAAACACACTAGGTTTCCTAATCAGGGCCAGGATATTAACAAAAGTGTGAATAGGGGATATGAAAGAAAAAAATGTGGACATTAATTTTTTAACTTTTTATCTTCTATATAAGTGTTCATTCTTGCAAACGTTTATATTTTTATTTTATTTACATAACTTTAGTATTTATAAGAATATAAAAAACACTTTTCACTGTAAATCCATTTCCAACTAAACCCGACTATAGAACTTTTTTAGGACGATATTAATAAACTTCAGCCATTTTCGGGTGTAGTGCGCTAAAAAGTAGCTTACAAATTTTGCACATTCAAAAATTTCTTGAATATCAAAGTTTTTTTTTCATGAAAAAGGGTAAAAAATGGCAAAAAGTAAAGAAAAACAACTTTTTTAGAGATAAAAATTGAACTTAAATTGCGTTTTGATATTTAAAAATGTCCTGACTATCGAAAAAATGGCACCTATTACACCCGCTATTTTATTGACAATTTTTCGCTGGCATAAAATTTACTGCCTCATGGCACTTATCGAGCGTACCGCCTAGTGTTAAACATATCATCAATCGCGCGACCAACCCATTAGTTGAAATACGGAGATTGAATAGATACCAGAAAACTCAAGTAGTGATTTTGCCTGAATTTTTATGAAAAATTCAAAAAACCACTAATAAAAAATTTTGATTTGGGTAAAATTTTCATAATATTTCGAAAAAAGTCGATAAAAGATGAAAAATAAAAATTTTATGATTTTTCAAACAGCGGTCAGAAAATATGTAGGCATCCATGGATAAATTTTAAGTGGCTATTTTTTTGATGTTTGTCCATGAATTTGAATGAACAAAACAGGAAAATTTTGAACGAAAAACGCGAAAAATTTTCATAATGTTTTGGATTTTTTTGATATTTTTACGATTTTAAAGATGAAAACTCGAACTCAAATCTTTCTTAAAATGGATGAAAATGATTTTATCAAGCTGAAACATATTTATATCGGTTCAGCTAACTATAATAAGCATAAAAATTTACTGAATTATTATTTTCGTTAGTTATATTGACTCTAGTCTGCCGAGTTTATGGACCCCCTTAAGACCGATAGGCACCATAGATTGAGTTTTTAAAGCCAAATTATTTTTATCATAGAGAACTCCAAAAGTATTTCAAATTTGTAAACCGTGACAAAATTTTGTTTGGTTATCGTACCAAAAATTTAACGATCATTTTAACAATTGTGTCAGGTTTAGGAAAAAATGAATCAATTTACCAAACAAAACGATTTTTAATTATTATGTGAAATGTCGAATTGCACAAGAAAAACAGTCACATAATATTATTTATTCATAAAGGCCATTCGACAAAGCAGTGAAAAATTTTAATAGAGAAAAATGTTAATATCAATTAGAAAGCAAAATGCATGTCTTCTGGGGTTCGTTGGATTCGTACTTTATTCGTCAAGAAACATTCTTAATATGGCTGCTTTAGGTATGAACTTTTATTTCAAACGTTCAAGATTATCCAGTGCGCTGCAGCGTTACGAATTATTTAGTATGCAAATAATCTATTTTTGTGTCGGGGAGTCACTTTAAAATATTTAAAATTAATGATGGGATGATCCCATTGGGATCAACATGGAAAAAAAAATTGAGAAAGATTTCCAAAATGAAATTTATTTTTCATCTCAATCAACTGTTGGCTGCAACGGATAATAAATGCGTGATAAACATGTTTACATAACGCGAACATTTTGATAAAATTTTCATTTTTCTTTATTTGCTCACGTTTTCGATAATTAAATATCATTTTCAGAATATAAAATTTTCTTTAAGGGTGGGGACTGGTCGCTGGTTTTATGAGGCCTTTCGGCACTGGAAATGATCAAGATTGATTTTGGGTGATAACAAAGTGTATTACCGACTAAATTATCAAAAAAAATTTCGAAGTATTATTTTCAAAATGAAGTTTAAAAATAACGTTTGCTTCAATTTAACCACTCAAATGTAAAATATCATCATGACGTGAGCCAACATTCTGATCAGTGTTTCAGTGGATTACTTTTGAGCCGACTTTCAAAGAAATCGAAGCACTTTTTTTTCGAAATGTTTCTCGTGGGTCCTTCAAAAAATCATATTTCGAGTTCTCGGTTTAAATCTGAGTTTAAAGTTTAAGTTTTATTTTTGTGTGCGCTAGGTTGTCTAACAAATAATTGCAAAAAACAGTGGTTTTTCGATATTCTAGAGAAAATATTGCAAAATTATCAAATCTGCTCGAGATAAAGTTTGGCCTACCACGTTTACAAGTAATGTCAAAATGTCAGCTAATTTTGTCATAAAACCTGAGATGACATAGCTTAATCATTTTGACTCAAGAGTGTTCTGGGTGCTAACACAGACATTTGCTGGGTATTTTCACTACTTTTGAACGGTCTATAACTTATGTTTGGAATACTGTAACAAAAAATGAAAAAATATTGTTTCACGAACCCTTTTTATAATTAATATATGTGTGAAATTATTTCTGAATTCGTAAAAAAGCCGTAACGGTCTCATCGAAATTGATTTTGTTGATAAAATTTTATTCTGAAAAGATTTAACGCAATTAATACAACGAAAAATTGTTGTAGTTTTAATATTTTTGTCTGAATTTTATGTAATCAAATGAACCGCGCGCACTGCTATAACAATAAAACAGCATGTCAATATCATAAGAAACAATAAGAAGCCTGATTTCTGTAAGTAATAGTGTTAGACTTTTTGCAACATGCTTTTCTGGATCAGTTTGCAACGGATAATTCAATTTAGCTATTCAAATCACATTTTTGTACATATTAATGTTATATAAAATTGATTTCATTTACGACGTTTCAGATTTTATTCTATTCTCAAGTAATAATTGTACAGATAAAAACTGAATACTTAGACTTTTAGAAATCTAGAGATTTTGTTCAGACAATGTCAAATAATGAGTTTTGGGTTAAAGTTATTTTTAAAAAATAGGTAGCCCTCGGTCAAAAATTGCAAAGCATTTGAAATCTTTTTGACAGTTTTGGCCGGAGGGTTCTTATGAAGTAGGGTTCTGTATTTGATCTGTCAAAATAATTTTTGAAATTTTTCTTGAGAATGTGAAAATGACTCTTAAAGTTGTCTATTTTTAGCGTCCAAACTTGTTGGGGCTTTAGTTGACCAGATTTGGCGTCTCTAAGAATTTTCCTTATTTTTTCATGTAATGAGAACAGGAGTTTTATGAATAAAGTTATCGCTATGTTTTGAAAGGCGAAAATGTTTCTTGATTCTATGATCTAAGGGTTTCTTGCATCTACCTACGTAGTCAGATTTGCAAGGACAGATAAAATGATAATTGGTATTTGCAGTTCCTATTTTACTCTATTCCGGGCCTTTTGAACTTTTACTAAATAATTGCGATATTTTAACAGTCTTCAAAGCCAGACTTACATGGAAATTGGGTAACAAAAGTTTAATTTTGGATATAAGCTTATGGACGTAATATTCAGTTTGAGGGCTTGTATAATTTAAGCAAAGTATAGCATCTAAATCCGGTTTACCTTGACTATTAAGATAAATATCT
>SCLH01000557.1:84275-106165 GCA_004367855.1 Oikopleura vanhoeffeni | reverse complement strand
ACATTATTGTCTAATTCTCACTTTCATATTCTGAAAATGTTTTCGATTTGCGCACTTTTTCCGAATAATACCACATTGAAATTCTTACAACAATCTTGCTCCTACTATTCCTTAGATTTTTATAAGATTGTTATGAAGGAATAAATAGTTTTGATCCTTCGAAGAAGCCTTTCTAGCCTATACAACCCCCTTAAAAGCAAGAGGAAATATTTTTAAAACAAAAACATACTTTCTTAAAAATAGGGTGACATCTCTGTTTTGGCATCCGTAGGTGACACTTTATCAAATAAAACTTACGACTCTCTGCTTAGCAGAGTCTGCTTGAAACTATTAATATTTTTAGAAAACAGAGCGTTTCAATAAAAATTTTGAAAATATATCCCTTTACGAGGAAGATAGATATTTTCTAGTTTGGTCTAGTACATTATGTACGATAAGTAGTACCAATGTACTGGACCAAATAAGAAAATATCTACCTTCCTCGTGAAGGGATATCGTTTGAGCCTTAATTCGCAATCATCACTGGTAAATCACCAATCCATCTCCTAACGTATCTAAGAAATAATTTTTGTAAACTTCAGCATCTTCACTGTGCATCAAAATTATAATATTTACATTAGTCCGCCTTCACAAATAAGATTTGCTCAGCTCATCGAATTATTTTTTTTACTTGAGTCTTTTTATTTTCTCTCTAAACAGGAATCATTCATGGTCCCATCAGCTCAATTATTTCTGGACTTTGGTTTTATTGGGCGATGCGAAGTGAAATAACATTCCTTAATTCACTATATCAGCTGGGTGGCGGATTAGGTATGATATTCGCTAGTGCCGTTGGTGGATATTTACTTGATACAGGAAATCGATGGCCGACAATGTAAGCGTGAAAATATTGGTTTTTATTTAAAAGTGATAGACTGAAGTTACAATTTTCATCGAGCGCCACCTTTGATAAAAAAAAACTTTTTTGGGATTTGCAAAAATCGATTAAGTCAATTTTGACATTATGAAAATTCAAAATTGTATACATAGGCACATTTTTTTGGAATATCAGTTTATATGGCTAAAATATTTGTATTATCAAAAACACTTGATTTCTGCCGTAATTAAAGTGCATTTGAAAATGGACCCCCATGTTGAAATTCTCAAAAAACAGTATTGACTCAAATTTTATAATTTTATACGGTATACCGCGGTACACAGCAAATCATTTGTGAAAAAGTTAATTAAAAAAATCATGTGAGATTTAATGAATTTTAGAATAGTGAAAATGAGCACTTTTCATAGATATCCCGTTATAATACTTTTGTTGGCATCACTTACGAGTAAAATTGTTTTTTCGATTTCTAAATTAAAAAAAAAACAAAATTGAAGTGGTCTAATCTTTTTCATACGATGAATAAAAATGTAACACGTGTAATATAAATCTTCAGATTCAACTATTTTGGTGGATTTTATTTGCTCATTGCAATTGTATTTTTTTTACGAGCAGACAATAAGCCAGAAGAAACTAAACATTCTTTGAATTTAATTCGTCCATTTCGATACTCAAAATCAATTTCTGCCAAAGAACTCAAAACATTGATTGATGATAGACCCGTTCAATTACAGTCACCAACAGTTTCATGGAAAAGTGTGATTTTAAATTTAGATATTTGGTGCTTTATCATTGCTTGGTTTTCTGCTACATTGTGCCGTAAGTTTAAAAAACAATAATACCAAGCATATATATAATAGCATGATCAAATATAATTGCCGTTTTTGTAATTTCTGATGGATAGAGTATCCAGGATAATGTATTCAATGGGGTGTCTTTAACGGGATATTCGTCATGAGAAAAAGATTTTTGTGATTTTAGGCCAAACATCTAGAATCAGTAGAATATCACAGATTGTATAACTGAAAAGTTAAATAAAGCATTATATTTTAACGATCTTTAACCTCAAGTTCTAAAGAATAATTAAAGATTACAGATTGCTTGACCGATAAGAAACGAGCATAAAAATAGAGTGATATTTTGTCTTAAAAAGAAGAAAATTTAACATGAGAATAACTAGAGTTTGTCGGATCTAAGTGACCGTGTGAATGCACCTTGGTATATGGATCACCCGCCCTCAGAGTACAAATCCTAAATATTTGAANAATACGTAAAGAATAGTTATTTTATAAAAAAATAGAATGAATTTTTTTATGATGTCTCATTATATACACGACAGAGTTAAGATCAATATATGGATCACCCGCCTCAGAGTACAAATCCTAAATATTTGAAAAAATGCGAAATCTGTGCATTTGATTGGTTGATCTTTTCTTAATCTGACCAATGAAATCGGCCTATTCCGCAATCAAGGGTTTTGANAAACAGGAATCATTCATGGTCCCATCAGCTCAATTATTTCTGGACTTTGGTTTTATTGGGCGATGCGAAGTGAAATAACATTCCTTAATTCACTATATCAGCTGGGTGGCGGATTAGGTATGATATTCGCTAGTGCCGTTGGTGGATATTTACTTGATACAGGAAATCGATGGCCGACAATGTAAGCGTGAAAATATTGGTTTTTATTTAAAAGTGATAGACTGAAGTTACAATTTTCATCGAGCGCCACCTTTGATAAAAAAAAACTTTTTTGGGATTTGCAAAAATCGATTAAGTCAATTTTGACATTATGAAAATTCAAAATTGTATACATAGGCACATTTTTTTGGAATATCAGTTTATATGGCTAAAATATTTGTATTATCAAAAACACTTGATTTCTGCCGTAATTAAAGTGCATTTGAAAATGGACCCCCATGTTGAAATTCTCAAAAAACAGTATTGACTCAAATTTTATAATTTTATACGGTATACCGCGGTACACAGCAAATCATTTGTGAAAAAGTTAATTAAAAAAATCATGTGAGATTTAATGAATTTTAGAATAGTGAAAATGAGCACTTTTCATAGATATCCCGTTATAATACTTTTGTTGGCATCACTTACGAGTAAAATTGTTTTTTCGATTTCTAAATTAAAAAAAAAACAAAATTGAAGTGGTCTAATCTTTTTCATACGATGAATAAAAATGTAACACGTGTAATATAAATCTTCAGATTCAACTATTTTGGTGGATTTTATTTGCTCATTGCAATTGTATTTTTTTTACGAGCAGACAATAAGCCAGAAGAAACTAAACATTCTTTGAATTTAATTCGTCCATTTCGATACTCAAAATCAATTTCTGCCAAAGAACTCAAAACATTGATTGATGATAGACCCGTTCAATTACAGTCACCAACAGTTTCATGGAAAAGTGTGATTTTAAATTTAGATATTTGGTGCTTTATCATTGCTTGGTTTTCTGCTACATTGTGCCGTAAGTTTAAAAAACAATAATACCAAGCATATATATAATAGCATGATCAAATATAATTGCCGTTTTTGTAATTTCTGATGGATAGAGTATCCAGGATAATGTATTCAATGGGGTGTCTTTAACGGGATATTCGTCATGAGAAAAAGATTTTTGTGATTTTAGGCCAAACATCTAGAATCAGTAGAATATCACAGATTGTATAACTGAAAAGTTAAATAAAGCATTATATTTTAACGATCTTTAACCTCAAGTTCTAAAGAATAATTAAAGATTACAGATTGCTTGACCGATAAGAAACGAGCATAAAAATAGAGTGATATTTTGTCTTAAAAAGAAGAAAATTTAACATGAGAATAACTAGAGTTTGTCGGATCTAAGTGACCGTGTGAATGCACCTTGGTATATGGATCACCCGCCCTCAGAGTACAAATCCTGAAATTGCGAATCGAGCATTGATGTGTTGATCCTTTCTTATCTGACCAATGAAATCGGCCTATTCCGCAATCAAGGGTTTGATAGGTGCTAATATCTTGCGTTGTTTGTATCATTCAATATTTAGGATTTGTACTCTGAGGGCGGGTAATCCATATCAACTAAGCAGTGACCTTCTTTGATGTTAAAATATGTTTATAATGTTCAAAATACCGATTGTTAACCAAATTATTACGCTCCAATTATTAGAGTCCAATATCCCCTATTCACACTTTTGTGAATATCCCGGCCCTGAATAGGAAACGTAGTGTGTTTTTAAGGATTAGGGCCTACTCAATCCGTCTTTTGGTTTTTTTTTGATAATAATACTACTTTTATTAAAAAAATTTGTAGAGTCCATAAAATGCAAATTTAAAATCAATCGCAGACAGACAGGGCAAATTTACGTGGACAATGAATGTTTGTGACTTAATTAGATTTTTTATAGAACGCCGTATGACCGGGGAACTTATCGAAAGCTTTTCACGATTTTAAGCATCCTAGGTTGAAAAATAATACACTTAATTTTGCAATAGAAGCGACTCATAGTAAAGTATGAGAAACTTTTTGAGCAAAATATCTGAAATGCGAGAATTTGAGATCAACATTGTTATGTACGTCAATGCTCGAAACGCAGGTTGTGGCATCTATCACACCACTTAAAGGTGGTGGGAGTCGCAAAATGTACCAAAAACGAGTTTTTATAATTGTATTCACGATTTAAATAAAAAACATTACTCAGATTAATCGAAATCACAAATTTGGAAACAAATACTGTTGATTGTATGAAGAAATCAATTGATATGATTTCCTGATTTGCCGGTAACGGCGCTAGAAATTTGATAATCTTGAAATTTAAAAATCTATCTTCTCTCTCAATTTTCGAGGTATCAAGTTGATACTATCAACTTCATTATTTTTCAAAATGAGCGTATTATTAATTGTAATCGATCGTCGAACGAATACTTCAAGGTTTTGTTATAGAGCGCTTGAATTTCCAAGAAATCGTTTTTTACGCCCAAAAATCACTAGTTTTGAAAACCTATCTTCTCCGTCATTTTTTGAGATACGTTTTCACGATTTACATACATTTGAACAGTGCACAGTTCTCAAGCGATCGTCGGACGAAAATTTTGAAATACAATCTTACATACTGTTTGTTTTGAGTTTTGCTACAGGATGCCGACAGTGAAATGTGGTAGTTAAAAATATCAGTCATGAAAATTAAATTTTTTAACCTAAATTTTACAAATTTATCAATTCAAATATAATTTCTAACTCAAATTTTCACAGTGAATCCAAAAGTGTTAATTTCATTTCTCTAGCATACTGGGACTCCCAGCTTGAGAGGTATCAATTATTGTATACTTATATGATAAAAAAATTGAGAGTGTGAAAAACTAATAAATTCGAAATTCATTGTTGTCGAAATTAGGCGCAATCGATTCAGAATCGCGTTAATATTTTACGAAAGTCATTTTACTGAATAAAACTGATGAATGGCTTTAAGACTTTCATTTGCAACTCCCACCCCCCTTAACATCAGTGGTGGTCAAGATGTGATCCACAGAAAATTTTTATATTAACGCGTTAGTTACGCTTGTTTTGTTCACTTGAATCGCGCGAGGAAGACTATTGTTTTGCGTATCTTATTGCGTCACACGCTAGATTTTCATTGCTAAAACCACTACATTCTCAAGTTAACGAATTTGCTTAGTAAGTAATTTACTTAGAAATAAGGAAACCTAAAACAAGTAAAACAACAAAAAAAATCACAACTTAATAATTCAAATTGAATTATTCAATACAAATTCGAAATCTAGAAAATCTTTACTAGATTTCATAAGTAAATTAAATTTACTTAGACGGCACCGACGTTTTACGCAAAAGATTCGTCATCTATTCTTATCATGATAAAGGGGCCAATCTCTGAAACCCAATCAGATACGCGTTATTCTTCCACGCTAGGAGCGGGACCCTTAAGTGGATTTTAAAGCAAGTCTTATATGGTTATTTAGATCATTTGATGATGAAATTTTTATAATTAATAAAAATTTCTTTTTTAGTTGTTGCTTTTCATTCATATGTTCCTCGATACCTGCAGTATTTTATGTTGCTCGATATTGGTGTTATAACGAAATTCATCACATTCCAATCAGTTTTCGTCTTGCCATTTCTGGTTTTACTCTCCAGCTTCTCGGATTATATGCGAAAATTTATTTCAACTCCTCTGGTCCGTAAAGCAATGTATCTTATTCCTAGTGTAATTTTTCTGATTGGATTATTAACAATGAAGTTTTTTTCTTGTGAGCAATATCTTATGTACATTTTATTTCTTTTGATTGGTAGTGCAAATGGCGTCATTTTAACTGCTTGCTGCAAACCTATCCCGAACGAAATTGGAGGGAAGTTTGCTTCACAAATTTATTCTTTCACAAATACAATTGGAAATTTTGCCGGAATTGTTGGACCCATTATATTGGGACATTTTTTAAATATGGGACCCATTTATAACTTAGACACGTGGATCAGAGTTGGCTTATTTTTAGGAAAAGATTATCAAATTACGAAAAGCTTATCTCATCGTTTTTTCAGACACAGTTCATGCACCCTAACTGGAACACCATTAATTTGACGGGTGCGCCCAATCTGGAACCCTTTTGCAGAAATTTTTTGTTGTAAGAAAGTGTTTCGAGTTTTCGTTCTGCCCAGCTTAAAAAGTCACTTCAAAGTGTTCTAGATTGGGCGCAAATTGAAGTTTGTGGTGTTCCAGTTAGGGCGCATGGACTGTAGCTTAAAATGCTTAACAATTGATATTTTCCAAAAAAAAATTGAGATTTGTTTCTAGTTTTTGAAAACAGAAATGAATAATTTTTCGATTCAGATTATTTTCTCTGAATAGGTGATTATTTTGAGCCACTGGAATAAACAATATTGATATGTTTAATCTATGAGATCAGTCGATTTTTAAAGCCGAAATTTAAACAGTGTGAATACCCTATTCAATACTGAAAGGCACGTCCGATGATAAAAAGATATAATGAAGCAATTGCGGAGAATGCGTTATTCCGGAGCCATGAAATTTTGGGTTGAATTAAGATATAACAGATATTTCATACGAATATGATTAGTTTGTTAAATCAATCACGATAATTTGTGAAATATAATCTAACTTAATCGTGAAAATACTTATTGAAAACGTCCCAAAAGTCTGCTCTGACTCGAAAAAAGTAGTTTGTGCGAGCTTACTCGAAAATCAGTTGAGAAAGGCATAAATGTTTAGCAGAGACGATTTAAAAAAAAAGACTTCAGAAAAATTAAAATTCAGAAAAAATGGTTTTTATGACTAAAATTTCGCCGAATGGCCTTGTTCAATATATCTTACTGGGTATACTACAATATCAATTACGGGGCCCACCGGTCATTTTTTGCCTCTTTTTAACCACAATTTTTAAATAATTCAGCGTTTGAAAACAACTCAACCGATTGAGTTCTTAGATAGCTCAAACTGAGCACAAATATTTGAAAAAATTAATTGAAAGAAATTGGTCCGAATCAGGCCATTATTTCCATTTTTTAACCAAAACTTATAATTAATCAATTTCAGTAATCTCGGAAAAAACCAAAACATTGTTCGATTCTTACCAATTTATTATTCTTGTATTATTTACTAGATATTTGTACTCAGTTTGAGCTATCAAAAAACGTAATCGGATGAGTCGTTTACAAAAGCCGAATTATTTTAAAATTTTGGCTGAAAAAGTGGCAAAAAATGACCGGTGGGCCCCGTTATAGATATATGATACACAATAAAATACATAACGTTAACTACACAGGGCCCAAATCTTCCGCATAGTGTGAAAGGGAGATATAACAGTAATAGTATTATTATTATTATTTGTGTTTTGAAAATATTTTTTATTTTCCATCCAAATTTAATTTGAATATCTTAAAAAGGTTTTATTCAAATAATTGGTGCAATATTTATCTGTATTCCAAAGCTCACATACCTGCCATTCACTATTTGCACTGACGAGACATCCAGCGAAAACCTAACAATAGAAAAAGAAAAATTGAATACTAACTGTTAAATTATTTTAATGCAATTTCGAATAAAGTTTAAATCAATATTAATTACGACGGCACACGTGGATTACGTGACGTGGTGTAGAATCTCGACTGAGGAGCCATATGCTACAACTGCAATGGCCATTAAATATTTCGGCTTGCTTATTTTGGTGATCTAGTCAGGGTCTGCGATCAGGCGCATTCAGAAGTTCGTAAATTTTCACATCTTTTCCGCATCACCTGAAAGTGTTAAAAGCAATTACTCTCAGCTAACGATAAAAATAATATTCAAACAAAAATGATTAAGTTGGAATTTTCTTGATAAAACCCCCATTTTATCTACCTTTGGATTAAATTTATTATACAGAAATGACAACATAATTTTCATATTTTATCACAGTCAAAGTACTTGAGGGCAACTTTCTATAACAGATTCATCTTGTACATTCGTCTGTTGCTTAGCGTGAAATACAATTATTAGTAATCCTATGATAAGAACGCACAATAAAATGATTAAGCAAAAAGCATTACCAACAGAATTCGTTTTTTCCAATAAAGCAAGTTTTTCAGTTTCGAAAAATTCTTCAATATCACACTTTTAGTTGGTTCATTAATTTCAAAATTGAGTACAAAACCCAGTTAGAAACTGCGTTATTTTTATCGGAAAAATTATTCTCTGATTAATTTTTCTAAAACTCAATAACATAGCTTAATTTCACCGGCGCCGCGGTTGTGTTTTGCAATACATAAAAGAAAAATAATATAAGAAAGTATTATTTGGTGAGCAAAGTACTGTAACAGAACCCAAAATGATTTTATATTATTCAAAGAAATTTTTTATGTAAATTAAAACATAGATGCGCATGAAAGTAATGAAAACTCTTGTGCAAGTCGAAGGTTCATAACAAAAAATAAAAAAATTTATGAAAACCTTTCTTTGTAATTTTTTCGATGAAATTATGTTGGGGCGAAAGGTTTCGCGCAATAATCAACATAGTCTAGTCAGTTATATGAGCAGTTGGCGTAGTGTTGAGCGTGATTCGATGATCATTCCGTTACCTTGGTTCGACTCCCGGACTTCTCGAACATTTTTCTATTGTAATAACACAACAATTACATTCCCATTGGTGAAATTTTTTATTCAGTATGTTCTAGTTAATTTTTAGTATCATCTTTTTGAATTGTATGAAAATTACTCTCTTGACTAAAAAAAGCGTTTTGTAGGACGCCCTTTTTTTCAAACATAAAATATCTATTGATGCATTTATGAACCAACCCTGACTAAAATAACCGATAGAAAATTTTTTCATAACGACTGAATAGTGTTTTTGAGGGTATTTTCAGCAAGGAGAAAATATCGATTTATCGACAAAATGACGACCAGTGGTTCAAAATGATCAAACAACTAACTTTTTTTTGTGAAAACTTTTTACTTAAAAATCAACGTCATCAGTTCGAGCAATTTGAAGCACAGTGTGACGTTTCTTTCCGATAATTAAAAAGTTGAACTATATCGGAGTCGTGTTGTAAAGTCCAAACTGTATAGTCTACAGTATAGCGGTAATTTGATCGAGTTAAGCCTTCCACCAATTTCAAATTTGTGAGTTTAATCTTAAAATAATTATGTTTTTGCGTGTTTTAACACTTGTCTGGTAAAATTTTGGACAAATTAAGCATAGATAATTTCATTCATGATTTCCTAGAACATATCAAAAAATCAACAACAGTTAGCCAATTTTTTTCGGGCAACCTTAAACTTCTCACGCCTGCTTACTAATATAATGTATCAATAATAATAAGTTTAATAACAATTATTCAGCTCCTTGTTGGTCGACCAATCAGAACGCGGTCAATAAGGAACTTATTACCAAATAAGGAAACTATGTACATGGGAATAGTTTTTACAAACCGTCCAAAGTTTATTGTACTGGTGTTCTGCGAGTTAATCAGACGCTACGTCTAAACAATTTTCAAACTCACTAACTCTCGCTTAAATGACATGCTTTAAGAGAGTTGCAACTCAACTGTACGATGGAATAATTTGGCAAAACAATAAGAGCCCATTTTGACATATTATTTTCTGTGAAAAGTTTTTCGATATGAAATAATTCTCTGTTTTCTCATCACCTGAAAACGAATAAAAATTCAAAACATGTTGTCAAATTCTATTTTGAATAACCAATAAATAAATATATAATATATTTGTGCTTCGAAAACTCGATAAATTAAAAAAAGTTCGTACGACAGTTCCGATCTATTAATCATTCATTGATTTAATAAGGTTCTGTTTTTAGCAAACTACAGCGATATTTGTGCAAAGTAATTTGAAAAGAGAACAGTTACTTCGGCACGCATTAAGAAGAATAAATTGATGTTCATCTACAACAATAATTTGGAAAAAGTCTTTAATTAATTCTCAGACTTAAAGAATTCATTGAATTGTGAAACGCTCATGTTTAGATAATTCATAACGATTTATTATTTATTTATTTTGTACATGGGGATGCTCAAAATCCCCGGAAGTTTTTTTCAAAAAATTGCGATATTGCGCACTTTCAGCAATATTGGCACTTTCGGCGATATTGGCACTTTCGGCGATATAAAAACAACAATAAAATTTTTTGGTTCAAAAATGAAAACCGTTAGGTGTTCGAAATGATATCGATTACGCGACTTCCTGGTCGTTATTTGCTATTTTTTGCCAAAATTTTTAAAATAATTCGGCTTTTGATAACTGAGCACAAAGATCTTGTTAATAATAAATAAAAAAATTGGTCTATCGGACCAATTTATTTCATCTTTTTTCTGAGATTTCTGAAATTTTTTATTTATTAGTTTTTCTTAAAAAAAATTGGAAGCAATGGTCGGATTTGGACCAATTTTCGTATTTTAGTATTCACAAGATATTTGAGCTTAGTCTGAGCTATCTAAATGTAATCGGATGAATTGTTTTGAAGCGAATATTTAAAATTTTGGCCAAAAATCTAGCACAAACGGACCAGGAAGTCGCGTTATCGATATAGGATTATTCAAAAACCTTTCCTTTATTTTATAAGGAATTATACAATAAGTTTAAATGAATAATTGAATGAATTAATTACCAAAATGTTAAGAATATGACAATTCAAGTTGAATTATTCAACATAGCAAATTTCTGAATTCAAATATTGAAGTATAATGTCATTTATGACGCACTCATAAAAAATTGTAATTAAAACCTCAAACGCCCACGCTTTTTGGCAATATCAGCTCTTGCGGCGTTATGGGCAATCAAATCGCAGATTAAATGATTTGAATTGTGTTAAAATTGGATTAATATTTTTCAAATTTCCTTAATTTGAAATTGATTCACCAAATGATCAAACAAACAGAATTCTCATCTAAGGTGAAAATGTCCGTCGTATCTTTGCCATTACTTTCATACCCTGTAATTGATCTTGATTTGACATTCATAGTTTCCTGGATTTCAAAATTAAATGAAAAGGTGCATGTTTTTTGCATGTACTCTGACCCTTGTCGGCATATTAAAAAAAGTTATAATGAATTGTGAAGCAAATGAAATTAAACTGTTTCAGTCTGAAATTAAGACAATGAAGTATAGGCTAACTCGCAGAAAGGTATACTGTATAGCCACCGTTAAAGTTCACCGTAAACACGTTTCACAGCTAGATTTCCCATTTCACTCTGGTTCGTGCAAGGTCTGAAATTATTCAGCCGATAAAATTGCTGCTTGCAGCTAATTAACGCACATCGTACAGTATATATGTCTTTCTCTCGGAAAACTTTCAAAACAATAATTCTCGATGCTAATTTAGATATTTATGGATCTTATTTAAAGTGCCTTTTTGAACGGTGCTTACAGAAAATTTTAATACAAAATCAGACCAATAGAGGTCAAACCAAATAAAAAAAATTTAACGTTTCATCCAATGGTTGCCTTCATGAAATATTTTTGTTTCTTTACCCCCACCTGCACCGCTGTGTTTTAAATCACAGAGACCAAAAATATTGGTGAAGTATTATTTTTGCCACCGGAATATCGGAACAGACCCCCGAAAGTTCCCTATTATTTTTAATTTCAAAATTTTTGGTGAATTTTAGATATTGCTCATCAGACCGGAAATGAATTATTTGGATGCAATTTTTTTGTGCAGTTAAAACAGCTCTTAAACGAGATAATAATCTACAAATATAATTTGAGGGTTAACTTTCCGAGAGGAATGTTTTGACATTAATTATTTTGACAGCCGGTACCACCTGGTGATGCAAAGAGCAATTTATTTTATCTCGTGACTGAGACCAAATAAGAATGTATGAATATACTTATGAGCGTAGTTTTACAAGCGTTAACGATTTGCCCAAAAGTTTGCAGACATGGAAATATTTTCTTAGATGAGTTCAACAAACTCTTTTTTTAATTATGATTTCTAAAACGTGTTGGGAGTTTTCTCGATCTAATGAAAATATTTAATGATCATATTTGATATTGTATTCACGACCTTTTGACTCTAACAAGATATCTAAAAAGGCAATCACGCACTTTTCTTTCGCATTTTTGTTGAACTTATTTTTGAAGCTCTTATTGGCCAAAGAAGTGATATCCATTGCTCTCATTGGAGAAAAGCGGGTCAAACGCGAACCCTTTTTTTCATGAGAAGAACCTCCTCAAGGGGGTAGCACCGATATGGCAGATTGGAGTCAATTAACTCACGAACATAATTAGTTGGTTCATTTTTTTGTGCTTATTATTGTTAGCTGAACCAGAATAATTGTATATCAACTCATTTAAATCATTTTTTATCTATTTTATGAAACATTCGAGTTCGAACTTTTATTTTTGAAATCGTAAAATTTTCCAAAAAATTCAAAGCATATAAAAATTTCACGCACTATTCGTCCAAAATTTTTTCGGATTGCGTTTTTGAAATCTGTAATTAAAAACAAAAAAATAGCCACTTTACTTTTTTCATGCATGCCTACATATTTTTTGACCGCTGTTTGAAAAATCATAAAATGTTTATTTGTCATTTTTTGTCGAGTTTTATAGAAATATTATGAAAATTTCCCACAAATCAAGCCCAAAAATTTTTATCAGTGGTTTTTTGAAATCTCTATAAAAAATCAGGCCGAATCATATGTGAAATTGTCTGGTATCTATTTGGTTTCCGTATTTCAACCGATGCATCGCGATGGAAAGGTCAAGCAAATACCGTTTCTGAACTACTGATGAGATTAACAAAACTTGCTTGTCACACCGGTTTGTGCCATTTGGCACGCAATTTAATAAAATTTCTGAATATTTAAATGCAATTAAAGGTCATTTTTTTTCCTCAATAGGTGTTTTTCGCCATTTTTCAGGAAAAAATAACTTTCATATCGAGGAAATTTTTTCATGTGGATAATGATTCACCCACTGATGAGCGGATGACACCCGAAAATGCCTGAAGTTTATAAATATTGTCTTAAATGAACATTCTTACATCGGATTTAGTTTGAAATGGAGTTCCAATGAAAAGTGTTTTTTAATATTTTTACAGATAGTTAGTTATGTTAAGAAATTAAAAATATAAACGTTTGCAAGAATAGACACGTTAATTGAAGATAAAGATAAAAAAATAAATTTTCACATGTTTTTCTTTCATTTATCACTCAGAAAAATGTACCAATTTGCCACATCGCTGCTACTCCCTCAAGGGCCTCGGTGCTATTTGACAAATACGGATATGAGCTCTTGATGAAAACATCATTACTGGGTTAATATATTCCCTTCAAAATACCACCAAAGTAATGGCTCATAATCCAGGCAACTTTTGTAACTACAGAATTTTCGAATTATTGCTTTTTTAGAAAATTTTGAGTTCGAATTAAACTTTTGAATACGACAAATTATGAGAAATTTTTGAAAAAAGTTCCGAAAATTTAAAAAAATTATTATATATTTTTAAAAAAATACCTTATTTTTTTTTGAAATTTTTTTCAAAATTTTTTTCAAATCAAGGAAAAACACTCCTCAAAATGGAAATTTTAACTTTACGCGTAGGTTACCACATATTTTTTTATATGCTCTTTGAAAAATCAAAGGACATGGTTTTGTGATTTTTGGTCAAAAATATCTGGGAATATTTTGAAAATTTTTCCTTATTTCTTGTTAAAAATTTTTAAACTTATTTTTCTGGAATCATCGGCTAAAATTATGAAGAATGCCACCTTTTTTTTTTTTTCAAATATGTCCTCGTTTTGTTTCTTTGCACTTGTTCATACAGTATGAATCATACTCTTAATCAAAAAATTTTTGAACAAAACTACAATTGGGGAGAAATCTTTTAAAGGTCTTTTTCAATCCAAAATTTAAAAAATAACATTACACCGAAACTTGCCAAATTGGTAACCTATCCACTGTTTAAAATTTATTTCATTCAACTCATGAAAAAAAAATATTCTTCTCGATGTGCCAAAACTTCGGGTTTTTTCGTCTATTTTCATAAATTTAAATTTTCAATTTTGACGTGGAAATCGTATAAATTTTTTTTTTACTAAATTTAATTAATTTTCAACGGTAGATGGGTCGGTGTTAACACATTAAACACGAATCGTACAATATTGTACAAAAGTGCATTTTTTAAACCCAAGAATTCAATGTAGAATTTAACCGCTTAATATTTTTTTATCAGATTCAGTATGATTATACAAAATTGTCTGAAATTTTTTAATATCGACTATAAAACTAAATTGCATCGCTCCGTTTCGACTAAGAGCGGACGAAAGACAAAACAAAACATAATTTTGAGCTCTCCTCTTAAAAAGTTGAGTTCCGCTTCATACAAAAAGCTGTAGAAGTCTAGAATGAAAATATTTTCGATCGAAAACATCAAAGACGATATAAAATTGTACGAGGATTAAGATTATGTTAATTTAAATGTCATGGCATAATCTTCTGTCAAATGAGAGCGTTCTAAAACGTTTTTTTTCTCAACATCTTTGTCTCACAAAACTGACGATTGACATAAAACGAATTATTATAATGTTTTCAAACTCCACTCACTGATTCAGAATTTTTCAAGGAACAAAACTGACTTTTTTCAAAATTAAATCAGACTAAAAGTTTGTCAACACATGAAATTTTAATTTGTGTATGCCGAAATAACAAAAATCACCAAAAACAACTTGAAATACAAACAGAAATAAATTATTAATTATACTGTATGATTGGTAAAACTCGGATATAACAATAAATTAACCTAACTTACCGATAAATATTTCTCTATTATAAATGTATCTCTCTTGAAATTAATCAATCGCAACTTTACCTCTGATTAAGTATTTTTTTGATATTTTTTTATTTCGATCTGTTTTTGAATGAACACTCACATTGGCTTGGTCCTGATATTCGGTCTCTGCGTGATACAGACGCTTTACACAGATTCACTCAGCTGACAAATCGTCCCTCCCGGATGCTCTCTATCACCTGTCAAATCATCCTTATATAATCTTATTTTTTGATAATTATGACATTAAAAAATGAACGAGGAAAATGATAATTTTTTGAACAATTTTCCGACGGAAATGCATCCGATATTTTGCTTGATTTTGATGAAGAAAATTTGGATGTTGAAGAAATTGAGTTTGAAGATGATGATATTTTAGACATCGATAATCTAGCATACATTTTTTATGAAGAAACACCAGAAACCCTTGAATCGAATTCAACGAGATTGGGACGAGGATTTCCGGTAAAATTTGATAAACTTAAAAGTTTAAAGATATACATAATCGAAAATGTTATTTCAAAGATTTAATCTAAAACAATTTAATTTTATCTTTTTGAGCGAAACAAAACTTAGAGTGGATATTTTTTTGAAAAATTAGAGTTTACAAAAACTCGTTACTCCAATAATTACTTCAGAAAATAATTTTGAAAATCCTTTAGTTAGGGTAATATTAATGTTACAATGTAATCAAAATAATAATTAAAAAATGTCTGAGTTTTGTATATAGACAGAAATATCGAAAATTTGACTTTTATCGTTTGAAGGGTGTCGCTTTTTGAGCCCTTTAAAATAAAAAAATACTATTTAAAGAAGATAAGTTTGAAGAATTTGTGTTGAACTTTCTTCCTAAGTCGTAACTTTGAGGTCGATGTGTGATACGTGATTTTATGATGTTTTTGAAAAGGGCTTGTTACATTTAGTACAATAAGTTTGTAAATTATAGATAGAAAATTATTGGTGTGTGATGGTTAACGGTTTATAATTAATAAAAAATAGAAAAATACAGCCTGAGTTTTCTCGTTAGCGACGTTTTTTCATCCGCCGGTTAAACAGCCAAATTATTACGTAATCTTTAGCAAAGTACAGGTAATTTCGGCTGTCTACCTGGCGGACGAGAAAAAACGTCGCAAACAAGAAAACTCAGGCTGTAACTTTTACTTTAATTTGGACACCTAAAATAGCAAACGCGCGTTTTTAGAGTTATTTTTAAAAGACGATTTATAAATCATAAATAATCGATCTAAAAAAAATATTTTACATGTACAAAGTAAGCTTAAAAGTGGCAACTGGCGTTAGAAAAAGTTTTTATCCGAAAATTTTAAAGTGGCAAAAAGTTTTCCATCAAGAGAAAAAAATTGAAAAAATGCATATCTGTCAAATAGCACCGAGGACCTCAAGGTGTACATATGTCAAGTGTCACATTTTATTTATTTCTGCTATTGGTTTGAATTCACATTTGACAATCGACGCGCACTTTGTTGAAATTTTCTCTGTCATATTACTTACTTTCGCCGTTATATTTATTTTTTTCGACTTTTTTGGTCTAAACCCTTTCTTAATATTCTGAATTTATAAAGCATGTCAGTATCTATAAATATTTATATTATAATTATCATCTTTTAAAAGATGACAAAGCTTCTACTTATTTAATTTTATTAATTTACCGCCTGAATTATAAAGTATAATCATTTTGGCAAAAAAAAGAGATCGGACATAATCCCCTTTATAAAATCGATAAGTTTGACTTTTGATTTCATTAAAATTCATCGACAATATCCTCCTTACACACGTAGCTTAAGATCTGAGCCCTGTGTGGTAACTAGCTGGCCAAACTAGCTCACTCACATATCATTCTGCACTTCACTTACCACACAGGTCCCAGATTGGAAGCAAAGTGTGAAAGGGAGATATAATACCGCAAGATTTGTAAGTTGATTTTGTCGGTAGGATAAAAAATCGTCAGTACCACTACTGAAATCCAGCTTCTTTAAAGCCTTTTTGAAAGAACCAATGGAGCACGGTTTTAGACAATTAAAAGATCAAAATATGAGTCGTTATTGAAATTTTTTTTGTAGAATTATTTACTTTTTCAAAATTAATAAGGGCTTAATAATCATTTGTTGTCTACACATAAAAATTATGATGATGGGATTGATCTTATCACCAAAAAATAAAAAATGGAAATAAAGTCAAAAAAAAAAATTTTCATAAAAATGATATAAAATTAACACATTTATTACAAATATTAAAATAAAAATTCACCATATTTCATACCTTCTCTGCAAAATTAGTTCAAATATTTAAAGCCGTTCTGTACCATGAGAATGCAAATAAACCATAATAATAATAATAATCCTCTTCTGAACCATCCTCTCATGATCCTCAAATATTTACTTTTCGTAGATTATGAAAAGCAGCTGGATTGGTCAATTGAATGGCGACAGTATTTAAAAAAGCTTTCAACATAAGAAAAACAGTTGATTGATGATAAACCAAAATTACCAAGATTAAAACTCGAGTAGAAATATGCTTCTAAAAAAGATTCATTGTATTTTGAAATTTGGTTTTGAAAAGTGGTCTCATCCGTTATCTTCAATGTTGTGCAAAATGTCAAATCTTTGAAATTTCACAATTTTTGTATGGTCATGTTAGCAATATTCTGAGTCAGACACTTCATTTGAGTCTACTTATGCAACAAAGCGGAGAAAAAACGACCATGCTTCAGACTATATCTAATAAGGTACTTGCTGGGGCTTAAAGCCACTTTCAGCTAACATTTTTATTTAACTCGAGTCATGGAAACGACTTATCGGATCGGGTTCTCAGATATATATCAAACTAAGCTCAAATATTTCCAGAAAAATAATTTTAACAAAATGGTCCGAATCCGACCATTGTTTCCAATTTTTTTACAATGACTGTTTATTAAACAATTTCAGTCATCTCAGAAAAAATAAAGAAAAAGTTCCGATTCGGTTAAATTTTATTTTTTTATTCACTAGATATTTGTGCTCAGTTTGAGCTATCTTATAATTTTATCGGATGAGTCGTTTTCAAAAGCCGAATTTTATAAAAATTTTGGCTAAAAAAGTGGCATGAAAACCCCAGCAAGTACCGTGATAGATATTCGGTTTTTAAAAGTTTGTTGTTGCTCCAGGTGATCACAATAATTATGATATTTGCATGGACCATGCCATTATTCAAATTGTATTTTTGTCTGAAATTTTCACCATTTTACATCTTTCTTATGAATTTTGATGATTTGTTCAGAAATGGTTCTCGAATAATTTGTTTAGACTAAAAAACGCCCTTACATATTAACGAAAGTATATTTGATAACTTTGCTGCAAAATATTATTAATGCAAATAATTGATTATTTTATGAAGAAGACATTATTTTGACTCGAGATCGACAGGAGATATTTTTGTAATCTGATTCTTTGAATTATTTATTCAGAATCATTTTCCAGCAATTATTGAGAAATAAAGTGATTGGCAAAATATCCAGCCGCGATCATCGGCTTACCTTTCAGAAGAATAAAATAAATATTTTTTTATTTAAAAAAAAGAAATACTGTAAAGTTTGAACTGGAACAATAATATGACTTTTCAAGGTTAGCTTTTCTGTTGAGATTGAACTATTTTCAAACAAGAAATTTTATTCTTTATGATAGGGGGCACGAAACAAAAAAATTTTCAATCATGTAAATTGTTTAAAAGAACTTGAACGGTGGTCCTCACCCCCTATAACCCTATGCGAATCATAGAGCGGATATCGGCTCAACCTACCTTAAACCTTCTAAAAGGGCAAACAAAATGTCACTGAATTGTTTTTTCCAAAACATTATAAGGAATCTTTGCGTTGATTCGAAAATATACTCATTTATTTTTTGGTATTTGGTTCGAATATTAGGGGAGTTGATTTTTTGAGTTTTTCTTGCTGAGTTTTACTTCCGGGATAAATTATTTCGAAACTAACTCAAATGACAAAGTGTGATTTAAAACAGTAAAATTTTGCGTATCTGGACAGTATTTCTTTTTGGAAGTGAAATTTCAAAATTTTAGTATTTTAGAGTATTCCATGAAAAAATTATTTATTATTAAATTAACTTATCAATGAAAATTGTCCCACTACACTTGATTACTATATAAATTTAAAATAATAATAAAATATATTAATCTGCTTTTATTTGGAAAATAGCATTTTTCATAGAAATTTGTAATTTTTTCATCATTTGTTTTACTTTTTTTCAAATACTTTTGATGGGTGATTAAAAATCTAATCGGATTAAAGTGCGAGTAGGCAGATACCTGTTGCGTTGTACCAATACAAATAAATTTGTGAAGCTACGATGAGCACGATATCACGTGATATGCTACACCGTGGTTTTCAAACATATTTTCTAGAACTAAAAATCTGAATTCTAGAATTTGAATGTTTGATGCAAAATAATAACTTCTCAACTTTTTATGCAAATAGTAATTGGAGCTTCAACTACCTTAGAGTTTCTTGTAAACAACGACCGTCAAAGTAGAGCCGATATATTCGGCTCTGGTTGCCTGGCGAATTTCTTGTTTCTGTGATTCCAGGGGTTAACCCTTGTGTGCACAGAGCAAATCTATTTGCGCAAGTGACCTCAAACCCTAAAATAATTGAATTTGATTTTACTTATGTTTCACTTCCGAATAAATTATTTTAGAACTGAAAATTGGAAAAAACTGTGAGATTAGCCAGTTTTAAGTAAAGTGTTTTGTGCATGCATAACACTAAGAAAATATATATCTAGGAACATATATTTTTCAGAAGTGAAATTTTAAAATCTTTATCTGAAATTTCCAATGAGGAAATTTATTTGTAACAAAAATAAATTCAATCATTCAAAAATTGCCCATAGAGTAACTTGGTTACTAGATATTCATTTCCCAACGGAACTTAAAATGATAGAAAAAGTGCTATGATATGCCTTTATTGGGAAAAAATTTATACCTTATTTAATTTTTTTGTGATTTTTTCAAATTTGAAAATTTAATTTCAAACTGAAAATTTTCGCATAGAACAGAATTTAAAAATTCAAAAATCATAAAAGTTAGTTTAATCATTGCTTATTTCATCGAAGGTATTTTGAATGGAAAATATACACCCAAAAATAACTTTCTTGAAATAATTTGTTAGCGTCGATTCCATTATGAGATAATCATAATGTTACTTACATAAAACTAAGAAATTTAACCAGATATATCTAGTTAGGTTTGAGTCAGTGGTGTTATTGAGTGTGGTCACCACACTGTGGGGGTAATTGAAAAACAGCATTTTAAAACTAAAAACAGCCCTGATATTGACAACCGACCCCTCATATACGCATCTGAAAGATTTTTATGGATATATAATGTTCCTGCTTGATGCTTTATCTAAGATAAATTATCTTATAATTTAATTGCAATTTTCTGAATTTAATTATTTATTGAGCTTATTTAAATATATAAATGAGGTGAATAACCGTTATTTTATGGAACCTATTTATTTGCATATCAATAAATCGTTGACGTTGGCAACGTCACGTTGCTGCCCACATTTTGCCTCCGAGAACCTAAGATTGAACAAGAGAAAACTCATTGCAAATTAAAAATAAAATAATTGCCCACTGTACATGCGATATAATTCAGATCTGGAGAATGTGAAGTCGATGTCAACACAACCAATTCCTTATAGCGTTTATCAGTAAATATATTTAAAACATTTAATTTGAGCTTTAATTAATATTTCAATATATTTTTTTATATAATTTTTAAATAATTTGTCAATATTTGATTGATCTCAGGAACTATTCAGGAATTATATTTAAGAACAAAGTTTTGTCGATTTTTTCTTTGACATGAAACCACCAATTATATGAGCGAATCTATTAAAAAGACTCAAAATATCACTGAAAACTACGAATATCGACTTGAAAACAATCTTTCACGCATAAATTTCCAATGAATTTCACTAAAGAATTATCACTATAATACTTTGTGATATAATTCATCACTACATTAATTGAAAAAAATCTGAAATAATCTTTTTAATCTGAAAAAAAATAATTGCCACCATGAGATTCCTTGGGTCAACTTTAGTCATAACCGATATTAATGTATCATAAATTAATTCTATAAAGGGCTCAAAAAAAACCGACACCTACCCCCTTAAAACCCAAAACTTTTGATGATTTGAGTCAAATTATACGGTTCAGCATATTCTTCATGAAAGATAAGGTACTATTTTATCGCTCATTTTGATAATAATTTTAAAAATCATTTTTGAGTTATATACTATCACTTATCTCACTCACCACCAAAGTTTTTATAACAGAAGTTAATTTAACATTAAATAGCATATCCCTTTAACACCTTTTGCTGGATCTGAGAGATGTGGGCTGAAAAGCGGCCTCATGAGTGGCTAGGAGGGGTCTGAGGAGTGTCAGGATTGGCTCCCTAGCCGCTTTTCAGCCTACATTTCTCAGATCAAGCGAAAGGTGTTAAAGGGATATGTCATATTAATTGTACATTTGACAAAGTTATCACGGCTGTGATATGCCGCATACCATATGTATGTTCACTTAAGAATTGCGCCCCTTAGTAATTGCCGGTCAATCAACTTTGCTCTCGTGCATCACTCTGACACTGCCTTGGGAGAGAATTGCCAAGTTTGCTTGCGTGCGCCCCATTACCACGTTTTTGCCTCGAGAGA